>APFE030257618.1:119149-159425 GCA_000404065.3 Pinus taeda
TTGGACGGACTCACCTATGGTTTTGTGCATGATTTTTGCACATGTTTTTGGATGTGATGGTTTTCGGTCCATGGTTTTGGACGCGATAGTTTTCGGTCCATGGTATTGGATGCTTCAACATGTATAAATATGTATTATAACATTGAAAGGAACATAATTCTTGGTTTTGGGATCCAGGGGAAAATCTCTATGTATATGTGTTTTATGTGTTATGCTTTTGCATTGTTTATTTTTTGTGTTTTAGAATTTGTATGCAGGTAATTTCTATACATGGTTAAAACCTACATCAAGCTTGTGTAAAAATGAACCCATTTCCATTTTTAACCCTCGTGATTGCCATTCTATCAGCCTCTTTCATCAGATGAGCCTTGGTTGTTTTCATCCCATCGCCACCATCCCTTTGGCTAATCATATGCTTTCACTTGGTTGTTTTACCCTTTTTGAGGACTAGTTGCAATGAGTGGTGTTATTAGCCAGCCTCTTCACATAAATTAACATGTTTTGAGAAGTTCCAACATCATCAAAACTAGTTTCTATCCTAGACACCACTCGTTCCTCAAAATGGAGTCCTCTTTAAGCTTTTTTCAAACTCTCTAAATATGAAAAGATTATCGAGTGCTTGTCCTTTTCAGCTCGTTAACGCATTGGAAATGACATCTCTCTTGTATTATTTTATGTTTTTTCGGGCTTGAGAGATTAATTTACAAAAAAGAATTTGTGGAGTTTTCTTTTTGTACCTTTTCAAAGTCTCTAAACATGAAAAGTACCAAGTTATCTTTGTCGTTAAACTCATTAAAAACATTAAATAGCAATAAACTTGTCCATCTAGACAAGACTGAGTTTCACCTTCGCTAGACTTGTTGAAGCATCAAATAACGATGGATTCACCCGAAGGGTGGAATTATACAACAAGCATATGTTATCCTCCTCAAGCTTGATAAAAAATAAAGAGGTACTAGTCAACAATGACTAGGGAAAATTGGAAAAAGTGGAAAACACTTTATGATAGCAAGTCGCTCTTGAACATGACACTTTCACCTCATCACCATGACTATGTGGGTTGGGTCTATCATACCATCCATTACTTTGTTTTGGGTCAATGCTACCAATTCATCTTAGTGTCGCCGACATGTTCAAGAGAAGTCATTCAGTTCAAACTTCATCCTTTGCAATACCGTAAACCTTCATTTTCATGACTGCCATTCCTGAACCTTGTGTCGTTAGTCAATTTTTCATCTCCAAAATCATTTACCTCGTTTCGTGTCCTTGATGTGGGATACATCAAGGCCCTCCCGTGATGAGTCGCTTCTTGTCGACATCAACACATCATCCAAGAAGTTGACTTAGAAACACCCCTTCAGTACCTTCAGGCTTGCATACATCAATGGCAGGTTTCTTGCTTCCAGCGATAGGTTGACATCACTAACCTTCAACCGAAATACTTTGTATGGTGTTCGACATCAAATAATTTATTCACACCATGCGAAATGTATTGTAGTACCTTGAGGGTCATTATCATTCTCGGTGATTCCTCCCGCGTCTGTTAATGGCTTACATTATTAGTTGGTAATCAGACAATGTCTTTCCATGTTCGACTTCAGATCATCTATTCACATGGTTAGAATTATACTTGAGCGAAAGATTGAATGAGATTGAAGACCCCAGATCTAGTTTCATCCATTCGATCTGCGATATTTTTAGGAGTACTAAATCAAATGTACAATGGCCTTATGTTCATGGTCATTCATTCATGGGTGTATATCTGTAGATGACTATATTTGTACATGTAATGAAAGTATATAAGTTGAGCATGGGTATGCCTTCCCTCAGCAAGTTCATGAGAAAAAATCAAATTATCATGATATATGTATTGTAATTGATGCAGGTCACCTTTAGCTTCAAAACCTCCTCAACACATGATAAAGCATTTCACTCGACATATATATTTTCGACTTCATGCTTTAGGGGGCAACTATTACAGATCCATTTTGGCACATCAACCCCAACCTACAGTTCATCACTATTAGGTCCCATCAAACCCTAATATAGTTGCTACATGTCCTAAATAATTCAACCATCAGAATGCCTAGCTTCCCAAGAAGTTCCATGACTAAAATCATCAAGAAACTACCTCTAAGAAAATCAGTGCAGGCAAGCCTTCATTAGGGTGTTATGCAACGCACTTAGGCCCTCTTTGGCCTGTGCTGGGTGAATTTGAGCGCAATTGCATTGGGGTTTGGGAATATTCTTATCCATTGGATGCATCTAGAAGTTTCCCAAGTTTATCTACTCATTTGAGCTCATATTTGGATGAGGTAGGGAGTTAAGGAACATCAATCCCTTTATCCCTTCCTCCATGGAACTAAATCCTAAGTTTGGGAGGGCATTCATTATCACCATTTATGGAATAAAATCCTCCATTCACCTATAAAAAGACCACTCATCTAAGTGATCAGGGGCTAGAAATTATTGAATTATAGGGAGATGTTGTTAGTATGAGACTTGAGTTGATTTCAAGTATTGTAATGATGTCAAAATGTCTTGCTTGTTATGAGGAGAGGATGGGAATGAACTGGAGGAGTGGTGCTGAATCGAGCAAATTGAGTTGTAACTCTTCCTTTTACTAATAAAGTGTTCAAATATTTTTCCATATGCTTGTGTTATTCATTTATTCTTTCATATGTGTATCATGTACTTGATTCCATGCTATGTTTAATCAATATATCCTTATCATATTCTTTGATTGGTTTTTGTCTTTTGTCTATGTGCAGGTACTCTTCAAGCGGATTAAGTACGGAGAGGAGTGACAAAGTTGGTCAAGGGAGATAAGGAGTAAGCGAAAGCTGCAGGTAGGCTTCTTTGCCTCTTATTTAATCTATTGGTCATAGAAAAAATAGAGAATTCTTTGCACTGTTGTTCTAGACTGAGCTATTAGTCTAGGGGTTTAAGCGTTTATCTGTAGACACTAAAACTTCCCAAAACACTCCACCCTCAAAAATAGTACCAAGATTCACCTCCTTCCTAGAAATTCTAAAATCCACTGCCAAAATCAAGGTCCACATCCAATGTCCAATTCTACAATCCTTGCACTACTTGTTCTCTCAGTGAACAATTATCGACTCATTGTTCCAAGGCACACTTCCAATGTGCTTCTGATTCCATTTTGAAATGCTAATGACAAAAAAAAAAACTCATTCCCTGGCCTTCCCTTCTCTACTACACAACCCCTTGGGCAATCCGTTCACCCCATTCTGTGCAGTCAATCACCTTCCAAATCCTGCGACATCCCCTTTCCTAGGTGATCCATCCCTTGGAAAGGTTTCCTCGCATCGAAAGGTCCAAAAACCAAGGCATACCCTTGCCTCAAAGCCATCATATCAGTCATAGCATGCTCATGGAAATCAATGGACATTATTGGGCACTAATGTCCCACAATGGCCCTACTCCTTAAGTGCTTTACCAACATATTGTTGCATGTTCCAATTCCTTTTTACTATTGCTCCTAATTCTTGCAGTTAGTTTTAACCACCCAAACTGAGCATTTTCCATGCTTTCATATAACAACCACATAATTCCAATTAGAGCCAAAATAACTTGAAATAAATTCAAATCATACTTCATTGATATTTCATCAATAAGGTACACATTCAATCCTATTTACTTTCTATCACGGCAAGTAAAACTAACTCTTGATCAAATCATCGTGTATAAACATATCACAGTCAGTTAGCTCAAAATCAGTCTTCATAGATCAAAATTATAGATCGCATGCAACCATCATAAATCAGAGTCATAGATCACATGCAACCATTATAAATCACATGCATAATCAAAACTAAAATAAAATACAAGTACTTATCTTTCAATCGGTTCTTTCCTTCTACCATTTTCCTTTGTCCTTTTTGTATACACATCGGATTAGTTGTCACATCTAGAAAGCACCCAATAATTCTTTTCTCTTCAATCACATGCACATACACATAGTGTACATCACATGCATACGCTCTTGCATGATATAAAACACCACACAATACATGCACCTACACCTGACGTACAACACAACACATAAACCTACACCTAGTGTACAACACAACACATACATGTACACATAGTACAACACAATGAATACATGTCATGATACAATGACTACACAATGCACATAACATAATACCCAATGTACATAACACAACGTGTACTACATGTACACAATACCACATGTACATAGCACCACATACATAATGTGTACACAACCCCACATGTACACAACACCACTTACACAACACCATGCACACACAGGACCACATGTACAACAAGTACACAACACCGCATATACCAAATGTTCACAACACCACATGTACCACATGTACACACAAATTATATGTACACAATACTGCATATGCAACATGCACACAACACCATATGTACAAAACACTGTATATGCTACATATACACAACACCAATACTGCACATCATAATACCACACTGTCCTTACCAAGCAACCTTGCTTCTTGTGTTTTTCCACTATCCATGCTTGTCCCAACGTGTCACATATCACACTGCTTTCATTCTGTTGGTGTATCCCTCAACATTACCTACCATATCATAAACATAGACATATTATAATCACACAATATCAATTCATATCCACATGATATTGACCTCAGAGATTTGTTAGGGATACTCTTCCCACTTGATTCCTCATAATTGAACCTCTTCATGTCATTCACATGCATAAGCAATCATTCCTCCACAAGCATGATCCCTGACGACCTTGTTAGACAATGACATACATACATACATATATACATATAAACATTATCATTAAGAAATGATGATCCCTAATGGTCCTGTTTGACAATGACATACATACATACATGTATACATATATAGACATCAACATAATCATCATCACAACATAATTACCAAATATCCAAAGGTCAAGGTTAAGAGAACTTCCTTTATTCATGCAAAACATGCACAACATTGAGAACAATAGTTCCCAAGATAGCAAGGCGTCTAATGCCTCAAATCCATTTACTTTACATTTCCTGTTACTTTTCTCAAAATTTTCCTGCCACCATACATTTATTACATTGAACCCAACTAATCCAATTGACTGCCATATTCTTGCCTTCAACTGCCCTTTATTCATGCATCAAGCTCCATCCAGGTCTTGCATTACATGTTAGGTTTCATTCAAATTTTTCCGAGCTCCAATAAATTTCTCTTTCCCCAACCAATTCCTAAGACCCTCAAACATAAAAGGCAAGAACAAGAGACAAACAAGAAGAGAGACATGAAAATCCAATAACAATATGACACCACAAACAAAGTGGTATGGCCATACACTAGACATAAACAAAACTGCAAATCAAGCGCAAACAAATCACCAAGCACCGAAAGCACAAAACTAGCAACAAAATACCATGAATCAACCCATGGGTTCCCAATGCTTCCAAGGGAAATCTCAACCTGAGCCTTCATGAAGATTTCATGGAAATCTCTTTTTCCATGCAATCCCCTACATTATATTTCCATAAATGCACAACTATCAGTGCATAAGCAAATATCAAATATATTTGTTACCTTACCTTGTTGTGCTAAGCATGTTACCTTGTAAATAAACACATACATATATCATCTCTCAAGGGACTCCAATTCTGTCATGTCCCTTCTCAAACACATTTGCAACAGGGTGTTGCTACACAAGTTTGCACAATTTTGGCTAAGGAGGAGAACCCATGATTTTTACTTAGGGACTTAGGAGGCAATTCGACTTAATTTGGTTGCTAGTGTAATGTGGGGGCCACCCACATGGGAATTCGAATTGGCCCATTTGAATAGCTTGGAGGGAAAGTAGAATAAGTGGATGGAGGGGCCCACATGATGCAAGGGAGGCCAAAGGAGTTATAAGGAGGGAGCAGCTCTCATTTTGGGATTCATTCATACATCTTGCAAACAAAATCACTTCACTGTTCACTCTGCTATTTAGCTGGGGCAACTGCTTGTTTAGCCACAAATATCTCAAGCGGGAGATTCAACCTCTACTTCGGGGGACCATCCGTGCCCACCCTAAAGAGGCAGTTCTACAAGGATTTCAGGAGTTTCAGGTCAGTAACATAGCACCACCAACTAGCGCAGAGCAGAGAGTGCATATTTCTCGGCAACCAAATAATACGCAGAGGGAGATAAAGGCCAATAGAGTTCAAATTGTTTGTCGGAGAGTTAGAGAGCTAAGATAGCAACAATAGACTAGAATTCTTGCTGAGTTTTATAGTCAGCAGAGCTAGCATTCCAACAGTTTGAATTGATGGGCTAGGGGACAACGTAAAGGCCACTTAGCATTTTTTCGTGGAGCTTAGGAGCAGGTGCCTTAGGCCAAGATCTCACCTGGGAAGTCAAGGATTGGATAGCAGGGGTCAGCCCAGCACTTTGGGGGCATTTCCGAGAGCATTTACAGGCAGTTTCCAGCAAGCTGAGTTTTGTAGTTGTGGCTGAGGTTGGGTTCCAAGTGGGTTGAATTTAATAAGTCTAAAAAAATCAAAATACTTTCTAGGTTTTTTTGGGTTTTTGACAAGGATCCCAAATATAAAGTTTCATATTTTTCTCAGCACCGGAGGTGGGGGTTTAAGCTTCATCTTTGCAGTAGATCTTGTAGAATTGCTCAGGATTAAACAATGCCTTTGGGGGTCAATTTTGGGAAGTCCAAATCGGGCCAAACCATTTCGGCGCTTTTGTGCGGTTTGGCCAAGGAGTTTGTGGCTGATGTTTCATCATTTTCTAAGCATCAAAGGAGGAGTTTCTTGCAGTCCCTTTCCAAGCAGTAGTGAAGTTTTCTGGGTAGTGCAGAGCATTAGAGGATTAGTCATTTCCAACATTTGAGATCATTGTATTATCACCTGGTTTTTGTCACACTTGCCATTGAGGCAAGCCTAGGTGCATTCCCCCATGCTATTGTACCAGCTCCATTGATTAATAAAATGGCTCAACTGGTTCTTAATTCTAGAGTTTTTATGAGCATTTGCTGATTGTTTGAAATTTTTGCACTGTACATCGTTTTTTCTTTTTATATCATTATTTATTTAAGTTCGGAACATTACAAATTCCTTTG
Source organism: Pinus taeda (assembly GCA_000404065.3). Taxonomy (NCBI): domain Eukaryota; kingdom Viridiplantae; phylum Streptophyta; class Pinopsida; order Pinales; family Pinaceae; genus Pinus; species Pinus taeda. Next base: position 126,261 of record APFE030257618.1, read on the forward strand.
TGAATCCAGCCATAACTGAAGACAAATTGTTATACTTTTCAAATACATGTTCATAAATATAGCACATATTCACATAATGTCAGACAAAATCAAGAAGACTTGATGTACGCAAAACATCCATTTGTTTGGAATTGTGGTTTCAAAGCATAGCCAGAGGAATTCTCACCCAATTCATTTCCCTTACCTTTTTACTTGTTGCAATTGTGTCTTATTAGGTACTATCACATCATCGAGGTTATATAAATAGATCAATTGTTACCTTGTCATGCTAATACAAAGCATGTTTCCCTACAACTATTCACACGTGTTAGTCACATGTTACAAGATCATGAAATAATGTCTATAGCCATGTCATAATCAACTATAAACTAACAATCATTAGTCATAATACTCCAACTAACACCCACTTGCAACTCAAATGACATATCAGCCATCTCAACGCATATTGTGTTAGCACAACCATCTTAAAACAAGATTATTCCTTCATGCAATATTATAGGCACATACTCATATCATGCAATTAATCAAACATTCAAACAACCTGTAAACATACCATGTTAGCTAAACCAAATAGACAACATAATCAAACTCATACTTCAATGTGTCTCAAGGGAGGCTATCACATCTACACAAGTTAGTCCAAATTAGTACGACACAATATCACAAATATATCAACTCATACCTGAAGATAATAATCATAATCATCTGCACAGAACCATCCAAATTAACACGATACATATAACATCAAGATCATAACTGAAATGACCATAATCATCATGTGTACGAACACAATGCATATAACAACAAATCAACTACCATGCATGACTAACTGACACACATGTGACATGACCACACTAATCAACTAGCATCTATCATGCATGTAACCACAACAACAATAGAATGACAAGCATATACTTAACCATAATGCATATAACAACCATTAACCATCATACAGGCATGCCCAACATACAAACCTATACGACGATATTCTCTTACCCCGAGGTCTAGTGCTGCAACCTTGCCTTGATAATTTATATCTCCTACTCCATCTTGACAAGAATGTCAGCCTCATAACATACAAACAACATCATAAACTGCATAATGACCACCATGATGCATGCACAACAAATACATAGACAACTAACATGCATGCATGACAAACACATTCCTCCCGTCTAGTCCAAGTGTTGAACCTAGGAGCTCTAATACCAATCTGTAACCACCCCTCCCACATTTACCCACTTTCATCGCCCTGCTGGGGTAAACATGAGATGAGGGATACTATGAAATGACTCAAACACCTAACTATAGTTAAGGAAGTGGAATTGACAAACCAAAACTTTACTGACCTTCCTTAGGAGCTATAAGATCCCCAAGAGCTAAACCATCCCTCCAAGTGCCCAAACTCTGAGTCACATTGCTTTTTCACTAACCTAAACTCCCAGTCATAGGAATAACACTACATCCATGAGACTATATGCCTCCATTTGCATGCATAATCCTACAAGGTAGCAATTGCAATCCCAATTTCTCAGTTCTGAGCTTGCAACCCTAAAATCAGTGCCACCATTTCAGGGCTTATCTCCAGACCACTGCCTAGAACTTAATGAGACTTTCCAAAATTATAAAACTTTACCTAACCAAGCCTATCCATGACAGCCATTTCGTTGAACATATTTGGAACATGAAATCTATAAGTCATGAATGCATATCTAAACATAGGGGTTTGATACTTATCTAAGAATCATCAAAAAGGTCTAATGCCCTCTCATAATAGATGCAATAACATCTATTAGGTCACGCATTCAATAACCATTCATTTACCAATCAAAACATGATAAGAGCCATAACTATAATTTGTCTTGAAACCATGCTTATAACCAACATATAACCAAAATAATAACAATGATGGAACAACCATCAAAGCCACATAATAACAAGTATAAATTCTCATGAAATACAAGAGGAAAAGAGCTTTTATTAGCATATGCAAAATCCAACCATGTCAAGGACTTCCACGTACCACCCGACCAAAGATTAGGCTGAACCAAATCTTTCTTTCAACTAATCACCCTCGTGCCATATTCCAAGCATGAATGTGGGACTCACAACAAAACGACCAAGGCTTCCTCAAGCTTTACTGCAATCCCGCCAAAACTAATCAAGGGACTCCTAGGCCCGAAAGAAGCACCTACACAACGAGGATTTACCATGATCCCGCCATTACTAGTTAAGGGATTCCTAGGCCCAAACAAAATAACATACACTTCCAAGCTTTACTATAATCCCACCAAAACCAATCAAGGGATCATTAGGACCTAAACAAGCTTAGATGCCTCCAGATTTCTTCACCAATACCTTGAGGAATTTTCCCATCTCCACCCTCAGGCTTTACTACAATCTTTCCATTACCGATCAATGGATTCCTAGGCCCTTGGGAATTTTCTTGAGACCACCTCACCCGATTCCAAAACCATCCGGCAATCCAGAGCTCAACCAAATGAAATAACCCCATCACACCATGGCTATTCGGAAATGGAAAGGCAAGGTTTAAACTACTATCACACCCGGAAAAGTCCATGCAAATGAAAACGAAAGAACGAAATACACACATGTATGTACCATGCATGCCAAAAAAAGAAAGGAAATCATACATGCAACTCGGTACCTGTAAAAAAAGCTAGTTGTAGTCGTTGATCCACATGTTCCCTTACATTTCCCTATTTTCCTTTGCCTTCTTCCTCCAAATCTAATGTATGCCAAATTTCTCCAAGAATACTCTAAGTTTGTAAGAGTATGAGAGAGAATAGAGAGAGAGTTCCAAGCTAAAACTAAACAAAGTCTGTGAACTGATCCACATAAGCCTTTTTATCATTGAGGCCTTTGTTTTCTTCATTTTCCTTCATTTTCCCTCTCATGCAAATTTGTGATCTTTCACCTTCCTTTTCTCCTATTTTAATGTCTCTTTGCCTTTGCCAATTTCTTTAGTCATAATAAACTGAAGTGACACCCACTAGGATGTTTTTTCCCAACATTCAACTTGGAATATGTGTCCCATGACCTTGGTCTTATTTTTACATGGAAATCAGCCAAGGGTCATTACATTTTGTTTTATGATTTCTTTTCTTTTTTGTTAGTTTGACCCACGTGCATTTGAGCCTTGAATCTCGTTTCTTACATAACACTATTGAATCTCGTTTCTTACATAACACTTCATATCACGACGATTTCCAATCGAGCTACCCTATGGGTTCACATGTATTTTATGATTTCATTTCTCAGAAACATCTTAATAAAACTTGAAAATTCATTTTATTTAAAAAAAAAAAAAACATTTTAGTATGTTTTTTCCCTATTGAAAAATCTTGTAAAATATTATGGAAAAGTATTCAATTAATGTTAAAGGAATTTAACTTGCAAATGGAAAATATGTTCATACTTCGATTGAAGCTAATAACTTATTTTATCTAAATTAATATTATAATATTAATTTAATTATCATTGGATGACAGATATATTAGGTTATACTTGATAACTTACAAATTTTATGAATGGATGAATGAAGAGTTTTAATCACATCTACAAGGCCAAGCAGTCTATGGGACCTAGACATAGACAAATAGGTCGCCAACAAAGAAAAGGTTGCACAACCCAAAGCATCGCGCCTAAATTTCCTTTACTTTCTGCATCTTGAATCTTCTATTGTGTATCTTGCAAAGGAAGTCTACAATTCTTATTATATTCTCTTCTTCAAACAAATTACTCAAGTTGTTCACTTTTAGTGTCTCAATGTAATTGATATGTATATCCTTGTAAGTTGAACATTCCATGATGTAATGTCATTATGTCTCTACCACTTCTTGAGTGCAGTAACTACACCTTTTGTATGCCCACTCCTCTTTGGGTATCTTCCATCTTCTAATTTCACATCTATGTTGATGCGAACTAGTTCTTATTGAGCGATTAACAATTTTTATTTCCATTCCTATGTAAAACGTTCGTGTATGGTCATATGTAGGATTGAAATGCTTGATATAATATTCCCTTTTCCTTCCAAGAGGCCCTTTCCACATGTTTTCTTTGAATTTTCCTTGCACATACTTTTCTATTTCTCCTTTGTTATTTGGAGATTCGCTTATAGTAATACCCTACTTATTCATCCATGTGATGTTTCATTTCATCCAGGTGCTCTTTCTTCTATCTAATTCTATTCGATGCTTCAATGGGGAAAGCCCCAACTTCTGCAAAGACAATTTCATATGGAATAGTTGATTTACTCTTAAGATTGTTTGTGATTAAATGCTTTTGTAATCTTTCTATTTATCTTTATTTTCTTACTAATGTATTGTTACCCATACTTCACATCTATATAGTACCACCAAAACCACTAAAAACCCAAAAATAAACCTTCTTAATTTTCGTTTCATAATTCATTTATTCTAATTTTTTGCAATGAGTATAAAACTGTCCATCCCCTTGTATTTTCTTTTCCTCTATATTTTCCAGCTAAATACAATAAATACAAGTACAGTATTTTAACGCTAAACATTTCATAAAAGAAATGTCCAAGACCCTTTTGGGAAGAAGGGGCATGTTAAGCTCATTGATGTGAAAATTCCATATATTTCGGCGCTTACGATGGGAAAATTTTGAAGACCATTTTCCTTTCGCACGTGGGGGTTAACGGAGATACCTTGAAATGAAGTAGGTATATTTTTAGTTTACTTTAAATGTTCAAATTTATTTAAATTTGTTTGTTTTTTCCTACATAGTGGGTACCTTCCCGTAAACAAATATATTATTTTATATAAAATAAAAAACATAATATTAATGAATATCAATAATTTAATTTTATATAGGACAGATTTCTAGAAAGTTTATCAATTACTCGTATTCTTCTAAACATATACTTGGTTAAACTTGGCGCTGAGTCACCTGAGCGCCGTTGGGATTCAATAACATTACTACATCTGTTAAGCATGGTAAGGTATATTTTCTTGGTGTTTGGTTAAATATGTTTGAGAAGAGTAAAATACTATATATATATATAGTGAGATGTTCAATTAAGTGCCGAATATTTGGAATAGGGATGATGGCTAGAAAATTAACTAGGAGTCTTGAATTTTTTGCCCATTTAATTTTTTAATTTTTTTATAATTGAATTAATTAATTAATTAATCTTTAATTTTACTTTAATAATTAATTTATTTATTATTCGTATTATTTTTAATTTTACTTTTATTACTAAACAAAAATATAGTTGTTTACATATATATATATAGTTTAAATAAATAAATAAATAAATAATAATAATAATAATAGAAAGAATAATGGTTTTCGTATTATTCTATACTTTGTATTTTTAGTTTTAGTTATTTATTATGAGTTATTAGTTTACTTATTTATAGTTAATTAATATTAGGTTGGTTGCTATATGTTTTTATTTATTTAGATATAAGTATTTTTTTTGTAAGCTGTGGTGGTGCCTTTCTTTTTCTATTCATATAAAATCAAGTTGATCCATATACAACAGTTTGGTGGCCTCGACTTGCCCATATGGGAAGCCAAGTCTGTTGGCCACCTGAGATTATTATAGGCCATCTAATAGCAAAAATTAATAAGTCTTTCAATCCATGCTAAGTAAACCTCGCACCAGAAGTCACTAATCAAGTTCCAATCTAACATAAGACTATTGAAAAGAAAATGCTATCCTAAAAAAAAGCAGACTGTAAACTACATGAATTAATCCTTTTGGCCTTCATTGTCACAATCCGCCTTTGTCGGTGTTGCCGCCGAGCCCCCCATTTAGATGTAAGTATTTTTAATAATATAGTTAGAGTTTTATTTATATATATTTAGACATTGATATTTTATTTTATCTTATTAGTACAGTCATATATTCATATATATTTAATCTTAGGTTTCATTATTATAAAATTATATATTTATCTAGATATAGATATCGATGTTTATATTAGTATAATTAAAAAAATTATTGCATATTTCTAAACTTAGTTATAGATATTGTGATGATGATGATGGTTAACATCAACTAAGACCAAACTTTGGTCTATCACACCTAAAGAAACAAATTATTTAGTTTGATTTAAGATTTTATTCCTATGCTCAAAAAGCTTGGAGAGAAGCCTCTCAAGATCACTGTAATTTTGACAACGTAAAAGGCTAGGAAGGTCAATATTGCAACAAAGATTTTGAAACTGAGATCTAATGTGGTTGTACATGGTTGTACTGAGATCTAATATGGTTTGTATTCTCATAGAGATGGCAGAACCTTTCCATCCATGGTGTTTTAGGAACTGCCCAACGAGTTGTCTTTAGTGCGACTTTTTGTAAGATTTTCCTCAGGTCTAATTTCTCTAAAATATGATAGGAATTTATTGAAATCACAAGTTTGATGGGTAACATCTACACAATCCAAGTGCCCTAGGGTTTTTTAGGGGTGTTGAATCCATATATATAGTCAAAAAACGAGTTTAAATAACACAAATCAAGATTTCACCTCATATTTTTACCGTGGATTCTAGCACCTAAAGTCCAAAAAATCGCACTCAGACAACTTTATATATATATAATTCTTAACCCTTAAATAAACTATTAATTAATTTTAAATATTAAAATATTTTTTCTGACCCTTAAGTTTTTTTTTCCACAGAAAAAAGTTGAACTTTCTATTAAAAATAGATTGTTACATAGTAAATGCAAAGCATTGCAAATCAACTTGATTTTCGCCATGATGGGTGAAAAGAAGTCACGACTGATAGTCAATGCAACCCAAAAGAGCGTATGCACACCAGTCACTACAGCCAAAAAATGGCACAAAGCGCCTCCACCAGAGAGTCCAAGCTCCCGGGAACTGAATCACGCATTGAGAATCAGATTTATAAGTTGAGGGCGAGAGACCAGAAGAAAAGAAACGCGTACAACGTCCCCTATGAAGATCAAACATTGGGGGCACTCCGCGACCCGAGCCTCCTGTTTTGAAGGAGACAGCCCATGAACAAGGCTGCAAGAAATAAATATAAACAAAAAGAAAAAGAAAAACTATGTACATGAGCATAAACAGACTCAGGAAAATCAAAATCTTAGGCGAAAATGGGCTGTTCGAGCAAATGAACCAACCCATTTTCGTCCTCCAAAACAATCCAGGACCTCGAATCATGTTCAACACCTTCTTTTGAAAGACGGTCTGCTTCATAATTTCTTTCCCTATAGATATGACAGAGAGTGATCTCCGAGAAACAGCATTTTAGGCGTAAGACTTCTTTAAGCAGAGGGAGCAAGATGAAGTTCCTGCATTGATGAGTCCCGTTAAACCATTTCACAACGTTCATTGAATCCCCAAAGATCTGGACTTCTCTCACATTCCTAAGGATAAGCCAACGGAGTAGTGAGTGAAGGGCTTTCAATTATGCAAAGTTATTGGAGCCTTGTCCAAGACCGACATAAGCTTTAACAACCTTATCCTCTGATAAATGAATAATCAAACCAACCCCACAGCGACCATTAATATGTGAAGCACCATCAAAATAAGCCCACGACATTGAATATCTAATAAATTCTTGGTGAACAACTCTAGTAGCAGGAGGATCCAGAGGAACAGGGATACTTTCATAAATTGCAGCTCCTTCAGCGGCAAGACGACCTAGTGAGAAAACAGAGTCCTTAAAAATAACTTGATTCCTAGCAAGCCAGGTCCCCCAGGTAACGAGTAGAGAAATGGATCTCTCTTTGTTGTTTGTGGCTTCATTCCACCACTTCTTCCAAGCTTCCAAGAGCCCCCGTCCTTCCCATCTGAAAGGAATTTTTAGAAGCCTTAACATTTCGGCCCAAAGGCTAGTGTTAAAAGAACATAAAAGGAACAGGTGCTGAGTAGATTCGACACTATCTTTACAAAGAGGGCACCATCCAGGACCAATCCGACCTCTTTTTTCAAGAAAATCCCACATAGGGACTTTCTGGAGCAGAACACACCAGAAGAAAAATCTCGATTTGGCTGGCCCTTTTAATTTCCAAAGCGATTTTTAAACCACCAATCCAGATTCTCCCACCCTTTTTGAGACATCATCCATTTGTAGCCCATCTTTGGGGAATAAAGCCCATTCTGGGCAAAGACCCATCTGAGTTCATCCGAGGAGTCAGAGAGCCTGACTGAGGAGTTGAGGAGGTCCCTTCTGAACAGATCCCATTCCTCCAGCCATTCTTCCTCCAAATGTAAATCTCTTCCCTGAATCCATCCTTGACTCCAAATGGATGAAGCCCAAGGATCAGCTACCTGATTTAGAGTGTATAGCCCCCTGTCTTTTAAAGCCGAAACCAAACCCTGAGAAAGGGAGAAAATCTCAGTACAACCTATCCATGGATCTCTACCTAGCCTGATCTGAGTTCCATCCCCCACACTCCAAGCCAAACCCTTCTCTATAATTTTGATAGAGGCGACCACAGCTTTCCAGACCACCGAGGAGTTTTTGCAAGTCTTTTGCGGCAATCGGATCCAATCTAGTGTTGATAGTGGGTCAATATATTTTCTTTTAGAAATAGAAGTCCACAAGTTCTCAGAAGAAATGAGCCTCCAGCTAAGCTTTGCTGCTAGAGATTTGGAGAAGCAATCAAGATTTTTTATACCCCAACCTCCCCACTCTTTAGGACGAGCCACTTTATCCCAAGAAATCCATGGGGTAACTTTCTCCGTCTTGGACCCCATCCAGAGGAACCTGCTGCATAATTTGTCAATTGCGGATAAGATTCCTTTGGGAACCCACGTCAGACTAGCCCAATAGACTGGGATTGCCATCAGAACAGATTTGATCAACACTAGCCTTCCTGCCCTGGACAGCCACTTGAAACTCCAGTGCTTCAGTTTGGATTCAAGTTTTACAAGTATCCATTTCCAATCTTTGATCTTGTAATTGTCGGGTTTCAGAATGAACCCCAGATATTTAAAGGCATCCTCCAGCGATTTGACTTCGAAATTTAGAAGCAGCTTCACTCTGCGCACAAGCTCTTTGGGCATACCTACACATGTGAGAGTGGATTTTCTCTCATTAATGCATAGACCTGTAGCCTTCAGGAAAAGGTCCAAAAATTTCCTTGAGCGTCCTGCAGTCCTCTAGACTTCCATCGCTGAACAGGAGAATGTCATCCATGAAAAGGAGGTGGGTGACCCAAAAGTTTACTGCAACTTCAATGCCTTTGAGAGTCCCTTGTCTTTTAGCATCCTTAATCATAAGGTTGATGCCATCTGCTGCCAGCAAAAACAAAAGTGGAGAGAGCGGACAACCTTGACGTAGGCCACGCTCAGGACTAAAGAAACTGGAGGCCGCTCTATTGATCAGCACAACTATGGAAGAAGAGGAAACACAACTCATCACCCATCTCACAAAATCATACCTAAAACCCAGATGAGTTAGCAGGAGCCTGAGATACAGCCAGCTGATCCTGTCATAAGCCTTTGACAGAACGATTTTCACAACGACTCCTTTTTTTCCCAATTTTTAGACTATGAAGAGTTTCTTGCGCGACTCCGACTGCTTCATGAATTTGTCTACTGTCTAGAAAGCCAAACTGCTCTGGTGAAACATTTCTGGAGAGAACTGGTTTAAGCCAAGAGGCAATAGCTTTTGCAATAATTTTGTAAACACAGGTGCACAATGAAATAGGCATGAATTCGTCAAAAGAAACCGGAATATCCGATTTGGGAATGAGGGCTAGAAAAGTGGAATTGAAAGGATTTGGGATTGTACTTGTACGCTTGGAATCTTCCACTACTGCCACTAGCTCGTCTCCAATGAATTCAAAAAAGTGTTGGAAAAATTCGATAGTCCACCCGTTCGGCCCTGGCCTTTTGTCCTTTTGCATTGACTTGAGGATGTCTGCAACCTCCTCCTTTGTAACAGGTGCCATGATAGAATCATTTCCTTCCTCCTCTATGAACAATGGGAAAAACTGTGCAAATCTTATAACTTCTGCAATAGAAACTTCCTCTGTCGCTTTGTAAAGATTCTTGAAGAAATCGACCCCCAAAGAGGCCAGATCTTCAAAGGAACACGCCTGATCACCATTGACTTTATTCATTTCCCATATGGTATTTGAATTTTTCCTTCGTCTTGCATAATTATGAAAAAACTTGCTGTTGTCGTCCCCCGCCTGCAACCATATCGCTCTACTTTTTAAACGCCAGCTTTCCTCCCTTTGATGAAGGATTCTCCTCCTTTCCCGCTCCAACTCTTGTAGTCTAGCCCGAGCTTCTGTTGTTCCATAGAAATTTCCACTTGGGGCTTCTAGGAGAGCAATCTTAGAATTGACATTTTCCAACGTTTCTTCATCCTTCAGTTTCTTTTGGAGGGCCCATTGTTTAGAGGCGACCTTCATCATTTTTAAATTATCCATAAAAATTTGATTGCGACTCTCATCTTCACAGAAAGTATATTTCTTCCAAGTGTTGTGGAAAAGACTGATATAAGTTGTGTCCGAAAGCCAAGAGGCGTTAAATTTAAAGGGGGTGCTCGGTTTGGTGAAACCTTTCACTTCCAGAAAGACCGGGAAATGATCTGATAGACCACCTTCCCCAACCCAATGTCTAAAAGCCTGTAAATTTTCTGCCATCAATTCATCGAGCAGAAACTAATCCAGTTTCTTCCCTATCCATTCTTCTGCAATTCTTCGATTCCTCCAAGTCGGGCACAGCTTGAGCAAAGGGACATCCACCATGTGAGAAGAGGCCAGTTTATTTTGAAAGAAATCAGCAAGGGGATCAGCCCTGGCTCTGACCCCCCAAGATTCTGACATCCCCAAAGAAAAGTTAAAATCTCCCCCAACTATAAGATTTGGGTGCGACGGAAAGGACTTTGCAAAGAAAGAGTTCCAGAAACTCTCCCGATTCAAGACTAGACCATAAACATTAAGGATATGAAAAGGGCTGCAGAGTTCATTGGAATAAATTTCCACTACCAAAACATTTTCCGATCCCCAGGAGGAGATCTCCCGAAGGACCTTTGCATTGAAGCCCAGAGCCACTCCTCCCGAATGACCATTTGCATCAATGGCATGGAAGGTCCAGCCCGGAAAGAGCTTGACGAGACTTTCTATAACTTCATCCCCCTTCCCTAGCGTTTCTTGAATCAGGAGAATATCGGGTTTATTGGTCCTTACCAGGTCCTTCAGAGCTAGTGTTTTGGGCAGACTAGCTAAACCCCTGCTATTGTAGGATAAGATGATCATCGGGAAACCTCAGGGGGTGTCCGCTTTGCTCTAAGCACCCCTGGTAGGGACATCTATTTCCCACCAGCAATATCAATAATAGCCTTCACCTGTGCCTTCGTCAGATTTGATTTCCTTCCTCTTGTCTTCCTCAGACCTACTGTCACCTTGTCCAACTCCAGACCTCCCACAGCAAGCCCTTTCCCTTTTCTGGTGGCCAGTGGTCTGAGATTGTAGGGGGGTTCAGGGCTCCAAAAACTGGAAGGAAAAGATAAGGCAACATCCGTGGGACTAGAAGTCAGCTTTGGAGAGGGTGGAATAGTCATAATAACACTGTCTGAAGAGGCTAGGTCCTTTCTCAGGTTCGACAGATCATCCACGAGCTGCTTGAAGGGGCCATACTCATCACATCATGTTTGAGATAAATCAATAGAAGAGCAATGGAAAGATAAGGGGAAAGAAGCGGATTAGCCTGGGCCACCCTTGCCATTGCAAAAAACTGTTGCAGTTCCCATGAGAGACATCGGAGTTGAGACAACCTTACTTGCTAAAAACCCAGGCTGTTCCTAATCAGCTTCCTCCACTTGATCCAGACCTTACCCCTGAACTTTTTCCTGAAGTTCGCTCTCCTTGGTTTGAGCCCCTTCTTTCTGGGATAACAACCACTGAGTTGCCTCCAGATTTTTTCCTTTTCTCTTTTGTCTACAACGGTGCCGGTGACCTAGAGGACACTCCCAGGTTAGATGTTCGTATTTGTGACAACGATGGCATCTGAAAGGGAGGTTTTCATAGTCCAGGGTCTGTAGGAACTCTAGACTTCGATACTTCAGGTTCATAGCATCCGCCAGACCTTCTCTGGGTTTTAAGCTTACCAAGATATGTGTGACACTCCAATCATGAGTTCTAAGATATGATCTATCAATATCGAGGAACTTCCCCAAGGTATTACCCATTGTAGTAAAAGTCGAGTCAGTCCAGAATTGCATAGGGAGACCCGATAATTTGACCCATACTGGTGACTCCACCGATTTTTCTTTCTGAGCATCAAACAAGGGCGTCCACCTTTTGAATAGGATTGGCCTTTTCCGGAAGCTCCAATGCTTGTCCAACACCTAGTCTGCGTGCTCCTTTTGACCAAACCTAATACAAAACCAGCCTCTAACCAGATTCTTGATCTCTTTTGGCTGTCCCGGGGCTTCTTTCCATTCAGCCTACGCCCAATCCTTGATGGAGTCAACCAAGAGCTTTCTACCACGAACTCTGCCGACTAAGAAGGTTTCTGAGGCTTCCATTACCTGATCTATACTAATATCCACTCCAAAAACACAGCTAGGCCGCTCCTCCTTTCCTCTGATTGATTCGTTCTTTTTTCTCTTCCTTCCCACGGCCTCCATCTAAGTTCCTCCCTCTCCTGGATTATTCTTTGCAGGAGCGTTTGTCTTTTCTGCCTCATGAAGCTCAGAGCGGCTTCCAATAGGGTCACTGTTTACTTCATACACCCCCCCAACCGTCCTATCTACCACTAACTCAGAGGCAATAGCTAGTCTTCGCGTTTGTCCCTTTACTCCGTATCCTTTCGAGCCCCCACATTCCTGTTCACTGGACGAGGACCTCGACAGACAGGGGAGCGGCCTTGTCAAAGAAGGGTTTGATGCAGATACCCATTCCTGAGCAACTTTTTCAGCCCACTTCCTTCAACCTTCTCTTCAACCGGAATAGGGTCCAATGCGCTATTTGGAAAGAAAAGTTGTAGGTTTTTCTCATATACTTCGTGGCCCCAACAAGCAAGAAGATCTTCAAGAGCTGGTTCTATGTCCACTGATTCATTTTCATCCACCTTCTCCCGCTCTGCACATTGACCTGAATCGATTTAAAGGGTAAAACGATCCTCCGGATAGAACCTTGTACCTTCTGACCTGAAAATTTCAGTTCCCGCAAAATCTAACTTTCTTAACTTCATCAGTTTGATTTCCATAGCCGAAAAATACCGGAACCCGCCATTTCCATCAGTCAAAACTCCTTCCCTCTGGTTCGCCCGCCATTTTCACTTCGGCTCTCCAATTCTTCTTCCTAGATTGGAACTCTGACCCTTAAGTTATTAATAATACATATTTATAACTTTTATAAATAATAATAAATTATTATTATATTTAATTTATTTTAAATAAAAGTTTATAAAATAATCCCTTTAGCTCGTATTTTAATAAGAATATAACCAACTATATTACTGTAATATTTATATATTTAACAACTTTTATAACTAACTATTAATTACTCTAATATTTATATTGGGGACGACCAGAGGGATTTTGGAGGCGTTCTGGTGTGAAGTTTCACAGGCGCTAACAGATGTTGAACTCCATGGAAGGGCACAAAGGAGGGAGCTCCACTCCCTTTTACAGGCAAGTTGTGGCCAGTCGAGGAAAGAAGCCAATATAAGAGTTCAAGGGTATTGCTGAAGTAGGGAAAGAAAGCATGGAAGAAGAGCAGGCGAGAAATACAGTAAAGGAGAATAGCAACACAAAAGACAAGGAGGAAGAAGACAAGGAATAGGGGGCAAAAACCAAGGCACAAAAGGGTCCATGTAAACCCAAAACCGAAGACAGACCTAGAGTTTTACTGAACGATCCTGCTCTACAAGCACACAGGGAACACATGCAGACATATGTTATCATCTGTAAATTCATGGGAGTATGGCCCACTAAAAAATCATTACAGACATGGATTAAATATCATTGCAAACCAAAAGGAAACATTGACCTACATCTTGGGTCAAAGGGATTCTTCACTATGGTCTTCACAAATATTGAGGATAAAGACAGAGTGTTTGAAGGGGGGCCCTACTTCTTCACAGCTGCTGGCCTCTACATGAGGCCGTGGAGGGTGAAATTTGTCCTGGAGCGGGAAACATTTTCCTCGGTTCCAGTTTGGGTAAGGCTTTACTCCCTTCCTCTTGATTATTGGCAAACTGATTCGTTAATAGCCATAGGAAATAAATTAGATGTTTTGTCAAAGCTTTTGAAGCCTCCAGAAGGGGAAAATACACTTCCTTTGCACGAATTTGTGTGGAAATGGATCTATCAAGAACCCTACTAGATGAGGTCATTTTGGAGGTTTATGATGAAGAATGGGTCCAAACAGTGGATTATGAACATATTCCTTTTAGATGTCGCAGATTCCATGAGCATGGACACCTTTTTAGAGATTTCCCTCTCAATAAAATAGAGAATAGCAACAAAGCTACCACCGTGAAAGATACATAAAGCTTTCATAAAGTGAACCATAAAGGAAAAGGGGGCAAAAGGGGACTTAAACAACATCAAGTAGAAGGGCCTCAGGTCAGTCTAAACAAGTACCAAGTGCTCGGAGAAGAAGAAGAGACAAAAGAAGCAGATTATAGTACGGAGGTAAGTCTAGAGGAGAAGGAGGAAGAGGAAGACAAGGAGCACAAAAACGATGATAATAAATAGAAAGAGGCTATGATGAGTGATGCAGAACTAGATATGGACCAGGAAATCACCTAGAGTGAGATGGAAATGGAGGACCATGAGCTATAGGAGATTCTTGAGAGAGAAAACCTAGACTTGGAAGGGTTCTTGAAACAAGGAACCATGGGAGGGGTAGACTCATTACCTCAAGAGGAGTTCACTAGAGTACAACAGCTGTACTTATGGAAAACCCAGAATATAGGGATGGTCAGGCAACAGAATACTGCAAAACAGGGCAACAAAGGGGTGAAAACTTTGAAAAACATGCCAGGATTAGCACCTATAGGCCCAAGTAAAAAAAGAGGTAGAAAAAAGCAGAATGAGTTGTTGATGGAATGTGGAAAGCTAATGATAGATTCAGGTAAGATGAAAGACCTAACTAGTTACTCCTTCACAAATATTTAATGATGAAGTTGACTTCTTGGAATATAAGGGGTCTTGGTAGTAAAATGAAGCAAAGATTAATTAGTAATAGAATGAAGCAAGAAGCTCTAGATATGATTTTATCCAGGAAACTAAATGTTCCATTTAGAAAATTAAAGAACTACATAACAAATGGCTCAATCTTTTTGAGTTTTTAGAAGTCAAGGCAGAAAATGCATTAGGTGGCATTCTTACTCTTTGGAACCCTCAAAAGATTGGGATAATCAATGTTGAGGCTTCTAGAAATTATTTATCAATGGTTATTCAACCTATAGGAGATAGGGAGACCTATCTAGTCACGAATGTTTATGGCCCTCAGAGAATGGATGATAAACTCAGATTTATAGATTTTGTGGTGGATCTTAGAGAAAGATTTAGAGATATGCCCTAGATTTTGGGTGGTGATTTCAACATGATCAAATCACTTTTGGAGAAAAAAGGGGGTACTAGATCCCTAAATAAAGACTCCTTAGCCTTTCAAACTTTCATGGATTATATGACTCTAGTTGACATTATTTCCAGTAATGGTCTCTTTCCTTGGAACAATAAAAGAGGAGGAGAGTCTCTTGTAGCTTCGAAGTTAGACAGATCCATCATCACAGAAGACCTTATGCTCAACATTAAGGAAATGACAACAAGTATTCTCCCCTTTGGAGGATCAGATCACTGGCCGGTTCAACTGGAGGTCAAAGGCATATGAACCCCCAAGAATAGACCTTTCAGATTTGAAAATATCTGGCTCTCCCATCCAGATTTCATCAACAACATTTTAGGTTGGTGGTCTGAAGATTTACACATTCAGGGTAAAAGTATGTTCTTTCTTCACAAAAGATTAAAACATATCAAATGCAGGCTAAAATATTGGAACAAGAAATAATTTGGTAACATTTTCGAAGGAAAAAAACTGTGGTAAACAAATTGCAGGAACTAAACCAAGCCCTTATCTCAGCTGGCTTTGACAAAATCAGAGATGAGAAATCTAACAAACTCCATCAAGAATGGGAGAACTTTTGTAAACAAGAATAAATACTTTGGAGATAGAAATCTAGAGTGCAATGGCTAAAAGAATGAGAGCGAAATACCAGATTCTTCCACAGATCCACCTTGGCAAATAGAGCCCACAATAGAATCTCTTCGATCAAGGATGAGGAAGGGCAAATTCTCAGTTCCCACGAAGACATAGAAGCTGTACTTGTCCAACACTTTCGTGGGATAGCAAGGGAAACCATCTCAGACAGAGAGCATTTCATCAAGGATTTAACAAGACATATATCCAAACTAGTGTCCAAAGAGGACAATTTTAACCTCAATAGACTAGTGACTGAAGAGGAGGTTAGTGAGGTCCTAAAAGAAATGAAAAATGGTAAGGCACCAGGCTCGGATGGCTTCAATGTAGATTTCTTTAAAGCGTGATGGAATATAGTCAAACAGGACATTCTGAATGTAGTTGAAGACTCCAGGAGGGACAAAACCATCTTGAAGGCACTCAATACCACCTTTATCTCCTTGATCCCTAAATAGGATCTGGCTCAAACTCTTGACATGTTTAGACCCATAGCCTTATGTAATGTGGTTACGAGATAATATCCAAAGTTGTGGCCAATAGACTCAAACCTCTTCTTCCTACCCTGGTGTCGGTGGAACAATATGGATATGTGGAAGGCAAGCAAATCCTCAACAACATCATTCAAGCTCGTGAGATGATGCACTCATTAACTACCAACAGGATGGCTGGAATGATCATGTAATTGGATATAGCCAAAGCTTATGATAAAATGAATTGGACTTATATTAGGAAAGTTCTCAGTGCTTTTGGGTTTGATCACAACTGGATCAGATGGGTGATGGCCCTTGTTACTACTCCCAGTTTTTCAGTTCTTGTTAATGGTTCTCCCCCGGAGACTTTTATTCCTTCAAGAGGTCTTAGGCAGGGAGATCCTCTCTCTCCCTTTCTCTTTATACTCATGATGGAAGGGCTGGGTCAATTTATCAAGCATGCCAAAGCAGTTGGTAGATTCAAAGAGCTCCAACTCTCTGAAAATGGGCAGACCTTGACTCATCAACAATTTGTGGATGATACCATGCTACAGGGAATCCCCACGATCAAAGAGGATCTTACTTACAAACAAGTCCCGAGTGACTTTGCCATGGCTTCATGTATGGAAGTTAATCTCTCCAAATCTAAGATTTTTTTCTTTAATACTCATATTGCTATTCAAAGAAATATATCTAGAATTTTGGGCTTTCAAAGGGAGATCCTGCCTTCAAAATATTTGGGAGTTCCTCTAATGGCCAAACCTTTACACAAGAGCATTTGGGAGCTAGTGATTAATAAATTGCAAGATAAGATCAGGAAATGGACTATTAGATCTTTAAACTTGGCTGGTAGGTTGGTGCTCACCAAGGTTGTCTTGCAATCAATCCTTGTCTTCATGCTATCAGCTCTCCAACACCAAAAGGAGTCCTACAACAATTCAGAACCATACAAAAAGACTTTCTTTGGGGAAAAGGGGAAGAAAGAAAGAAATGGGCCTTGGTAGCTTGGGAAAAAATCTGCAAACCTAAGAACCATGGAGGGCTTGGATTGGATGATCCTGAGATTCTAAGCAAGGTTCTAGGAGCAAAATTATGGTGGCGTTGGGTAAAAGACCCAGAGGCTCAATGGACTATTATTTGGAAAGAAAAATATGCCAGCACTTGGAAAAATAATGATCTCATTAGAATGTCTGGAAATATAAAGGGCTCGTACATTTGGAATAAGGCTTGGGAGAACTGAGGCTTAGTTCAAGATAACAGCTTCTGGGAAATCAGAGAGGGAGATCTCGCTCTATTTTGAGAGGATAAATGGCAACAAGAACTTATATTATTGAGAGAAGAATTGAGGATCCTCAAGGAAGAGACAGATGCTAAAGGGTTATCTAAAGTAAAGGACTTTTGGGACCAAACCAACAGTTTGGGAAAATGGAGAACTTGGAGGAACTTTAATTTCAGGGATGATAGTCCCCTGAAAGCTAAAGCAGAGACTCTAATAAAAATATTAGATCAAAGGAAGATTTTGTTGTCAGAAGGGCAAGACCAACTAAGATGGGGCAACAATAATGAGGGTACCTTTAATCTTAAGGGGGCAAAACGCATCCTCCTTAACCTAATTTCCTTGGCGACGGATAGAATTTGGCAAGATCTATGGAGACATCAAGGCTGGATAAAAATTAAACTCTTCATGTGGCTGGTTCAGCAAAAGAAAATTCTGACTTGGCATAATATTAGGAAGAGGGGTGTCCTGGGGCCTTCCAGATGTCAGCTCTGTGAAGCCCAAGAGGAAACAATGGAGCACCTTCTCAACAATTGCATTTTCACCTCCAGGTTGTGGGATTATTTTGCCACCATTTTCCAATAGATCATGGAGTTTTGGGCTCAGCATGGGCTATCACGCCAAGCTTCATTATTTGGAATGTCTGGAAAGAAAGGAACAATAGAGTCTTCAAGAATGAAAAGAGACCATCCCAATGCCTTTTTGAGTAGATCTTAAAACATATCAAGGAAATGGTTGGCACTATTGTGTGTAATCTCCCTAAGAACCCACCTTCTACAGCAAAATTGAGAATTCTCGATGAGTTGGGTTTGTGGGGCTTATTCCTCAGAGACTGGATAGGAGGGTAATTCCCATGGAATCTGAGCATGATTTCTGGCATCCTCCCCCTAAGGCTTATTTAAAATACAACATTGATGGGGCTTCAAAACGCAACCCGGGCACTACTGATTATGGAGGGGTGTTAAGGAATGAGAATGGAAGTATCCTTTTCATCTTCTACTATTATTTAGGAAGAGCCACCAACAACATGGCAGAATTTATGGCTATGGAGCAGTGTTTAGATTTCCTAGAATAGGATAACTGCCAAAATGTGATTATTGAAGCTGTTTCTGAGTTAATCATTAAATCGGTTAAGAGAATCAGCTGGGGCACAAAGCCGAAAAAAGTAGCAAAGAATTGGAGGCTGATCCAGGGCTTTCAAAGGATTCAACATCACCTCCAAAGCCTTCGCATAGTTAGTTTTAAACATGTAAAAAGAACAATCAATAATCTGGCAGATCTTCTGTTTAATCAAGGAGTAATCAACACAAAGAACAGGGTTGTGATGAGCTGGCAAGGGCTACCTCAGAGCAAGTTAAAGGAGAATTGTCATAATTAGGCAGATGAAGATAGGATCATGTTTTGGAGCAGAGCGATGGTGATGGAGTCTAGTTGAATCTGGTGCTTGATGTTTACCATTTTCCAATTTAAGGTCTTTAATGAGTAACAGGCCAATCACAACCTTTGTTACCCAGGTTGTTACTTTGTTAGGGGATCCAGATATTAGCAGATCGGGTGGCTCTGGTTCTTGGAAGAGAGGTAGGATGGGGGGGTCTCTTCTTTCTTAGGTTCTGAACGTAAAGACACAACGAAAGGTCAGAATCCAAGCACTCTCGGCAGCCTCGATACCATGGGTTTTCTGACTTCAATCGCTTTACCGAGTCTGGGGTGGTTTTCTGGTGATCGGAGGCCTTGCGAGCGGGATATGGCTTTTCCAAATTTGAAGCGATTTCATTCTGTAGGCTACACATGGCAGTGGGGCAGCTAGGATACCGCCCTCATCGCACGCTATTGTTTGGTAATGTTGGCCGCTGCGATTTGATCCTCAGCCGTTGAATCAAACAAGACGGATCTACGGCTATGATCGATCAAGCTTGTTGGAGGACCGTGTGGGTAAGCATCGCGGTTTAGTGTTGGAGATTAAAGATGCGGGAGATGTTAATGAATTTCAATTTTGGCGGGGATGCAAAAAGTGCTAGGCGGGATGCAAAATGTTTTGGGTCATTCTGCAGTTTCGCAAGTGTGTGGGTTTTTTCGGACTTGATTTCCATTTAGACCAATACTTTTGTTCCTCTTTGGGTCCGTTTCCGGTTTAATCTTTGTCATGTTTTTAATAATTTTAACGTTTGGTTTGTAGGGGTAGAGGCTTTTGCCTCAGGCCTGTTGTCTGTTGGTATTTAGGTTTCATCATTGGTCCATAGTTTCTTATGGACTGATGTAAATTATGTATTTTATTAATGATAAAGATGGTTCGACTCTTGCATCAACAAAAGAAAAAGTACTCTAATATTTATATAGGTAATAAATTTTATAATTAACTATTAATTTATTTTAATATATATTTATAACTATAAGTTTATAAAATGGTCCTCTTACTTTTATTTTAATTAAAACAAAACTAACTGAATTAACTTATTTATGTAAATATAGGTTTTGCCCCTAATCCAGTCCATCTAACTGTTTCCCAGTCAAATTTCGCTGTTAGACAATATAGCTGTTACCTGGTCAAGAAATATAGTTGTTGGATGCTCTGCTCTAACTATTTAATATGCTAAGCTAGATTTGATTCTTCAACTTGTCCTGATGATGAACCACATTGGTTGGTTCGAAACATGTCGACAAATGAAATATCATGTGATTTACGTCGAAAAATTTCTCATAAACTAGATATGGATCACAGAAGCCTCAATTCAAATATATAATTCTTCTTTATTAGTATTTTGGGTTTTTATTTTGATTGTTATTTATTTATTATTTTTTAATTTATTTCTTCTTATTTGTTCTATGTTAGTGTACTTTATTAGTATTATTGTTTAAGTTAGTGTATTTATTATTATTTACTTCTTGTTTATGTATTTTTATTTATTATTTATTTGTTTAATTTATTTTTTTATATTTATTTAATGGAACATTTTCTTCCCTTTCGTACAGTATTATATTTTAGGATGATTTACAATATTAAACATTAATTATAAAATATATTTCTATATATATATTATTTAAAGAGGAAAATTTTTTTGAGTAAATTTAAAATATAGGAAATAAAATTTAATACCAAACATTATTAAAAATAATAAAATAATTATTTTGGTAAATAATTTTTAATTTAACAAAATTGTTTAAAATTAGATTTTTATTGGCATTGATAACAAAATAATTAGAAAATTGATTTTTTCACCCTTTATCCTCAAGATGACCACATTTTAGTTCGAACGATCACCATATTTGGTTCAAACGCAATGATGTAATTATTCAAAAACCAATTCTCATTATCATATAATTACAAAATCTTAACATTCTAATAATAAACAATTTTGTTAAAATTATAATTTTTTATTGATAATAAAATGGGGATATCAAACAATATATAATTTTTATAGTAAACAAAAACAAATATTATGTTACTTACTTTAATAGATTTTATATTTTATTAAAAATAAACTTGTAATAATTTCTCATAATTTTTTTCAAATTTAAATTATTACTTAAAAATTAAACAATAAATTAATACAAATCCATCTATCTATCTTAAACCTCATAAACCATCTCTACATTATATTAATGATTTGGAAATAGTTGAAACCTTTCTTTCGAAACAACCCATCTTCATCAACATGATCTCCTTCACATGTGATCATATCAACATATTTATTTCTTTATTTATAAAGTTAAAAAATGAAAACTTTAACTTATTGTTCCAACTTCTCATTCACCAACAAGCATCCTTTGCTTCTCCGATTCATCAAACATTGTTAAAGGTGAATGGGAACCAACATGGCACACAATAAAAGAAGAACCATCGTCAAGGACATAGCTAATTGTAATATCCCTTATTAATGTAAATATTTATTTATTGCAACCAAATAGACTACTACTATTTGTTTGAATTATAAACTATTTTGAAATTCAGTTATTGAAGAATACATTTTGCAGTCATGGGTAAATACTGTTTTACTAGGTAATTAGTTATGGAAACAATTATTTGTTTCAAAACTAAATCCTAGAGTATTTTTACTAAAATGATCAAGAAGATAGGGATCTGAGATCAAGAGATAGCAGGTAGTCTATAATGTCTATGTTTGGTTAAGACTAGGGGGAAGATTTACTAGAGTAGGTAATCTCATGGTAGGGAGGAAATTAAAGTGCAAATCTTATATCAGATTCAGTCCTGGACAACATTTATTTTATACAGAAGCATCCAGAACTACTCAAGCGTTGAGGACAACACTTTTTTTGAAGGAGAGGGGCATGTTGGGTCCCTATAATACTAGTGATTACCCCATTACCATTGTAGTTATACCCCTTATTAATATTGTTGTGCCCCTATTGTCCCCATATTGTTATTACTATGCCCCATAGAATCCCTCTATTGTTATTTTGGTGGCTTTATATTATTATTATTAGGTCGACTGGGTTATATGGTGACTCCTTAGACTCCTATATATAGAAAGGAGGTTTTTTCATTTGAATCATCGAAGAATTGTTCGTTTATGTAATGTAAAGGAGGTTGCCCCCTCAAAGAGGCTGAATTCTAAGGCATTGATCTATCATTGTTAGAAATTTCCCACCTGTAGATCACCTGGTAATGCAATGTACTAAAGCAAAACACTTGATCTACTTCTACAAACAATTTAGCGAAAGCTTAATCAAACATGAGCAACATCAATAAGAACACATATAACTAATATGGAGAAATCAAACACACATAACACAGAAGATATAACCAGGGGAAAGTACCAGCCTAAAACCCCAACCATGTATTATCAATCAAGTGGAAATCCTCTTCAACATACAAAAAGAATCAGTTCAATAGTTATCCTACTCTCTCTGTAATCAGAAGATCCTAATGATCTTCAATCAGAAGATGAAAATCATGGACTACCTAGGCCTCATTATATAGGCTGAAAATTGGCCTAATCATACCTGTTGTCACCTTAGGTCCACCTACATAGTCATAGAAGAAAATAGATTTCTTCCTCATGCAAGGAATTCTTACTAGAAATATCCTAGCATCTGATAGTACACTGTCCCACATTTTATCTCAACTGGTTCTGTGACAGAACTGACATGCAATAGTTATCCATGAGTGAATTCTTAGTTATCTAAAGTAATAGTTGTCACATGCATGCAAGCATTAACAAACTATATTTTATTATTTTAACAACTTGTTAAAATAATCTAACTGTACTTGGCTAGTTTGAACTAAGTCAATTGATTCTCTCATTATAGAACTCATGCTTATTCCCTCAATCAGTGGAGGAAACTCATGTGCATGCTCACAAAGACTTCAAATTCGAATTTCCTTAATTAATTAACTCAACTCAATTAATTAATTAATATTTCAAACAGTTTTTAAGGCCAAAACTAATTTTACTTCCTATAGATAGACTAGGGACTGTTATAAATAGGAAGGGACCCAAAAATGCTTGTTGGAGAGGTAAATCCCCTCTACGGATCTAGCAACAATCAATCAATGCTACTCTGCAAGTTCCTAGTTGCAATTAAAAAGTGGGTAATGAGCACCTACTTGAATTCCAGCGCTATTGTTTGATGAAGAGATGTCGCTCTCACTCCTTCGCTCTGGTCGGTCACGATCCTCCACTATCCTCGTGGATGGACACCTGCCCATGCAAAGAGAGAACAAACACAAGCGTGTAATCTAGTAAAAGCAACTATACATCAGTCAGAGAGGATGTAATTCACATTAACCATTATAAGACAAATGAGAATGGAACCATAACAGTAGTCATCTATCTTTTATTAATAAAAAACAGAGAAAGGTACAACCAATGTTCTGACGCTGAGTCCTTCTCAAGAGGGTCCAGCCAGCAAGTGTCATAAGCATTCACCCTTGGAGGTAGATCTCCCAAGACAAACAACTCTCTCTCTCACACAAGGCAACAAGACTTCACCACCTTCCTTAAGCTCTCTAGCAATCCACACTTAACAGACCAACTGCCTATTAAGAGTAGCACTAAAGAACTATGAATTCCTCTATGTCAAAAGCTATATATCAAAAACTAGCTGCTCATGGAAATGGTGGAGGCTTATATAGGTGAAGGAGTCTCCATGGATGGTGGAAGGATAAGCTTATCTCCAAGAAAGGTGGCTCATATGATGAACAAACATGCCAAAGAAGGGAGGGCGACCTTTACAAAGCCATCAACCAGGTCTGGAGTCATCTGTAAGGCTAGCTGTTAGAACAAACTCGCCCAAATAGGATCATCGCGGGTGCATAACTGGACTGGCGCGCTGACATCGCATCCCAATAACAGAAGAGGTCTGGTCAGTGCAACTTAGTACAAGCAGAGGATGTGCTGGCTATGAAATTCGATCAGCACAGGAAACCCATGTGCTTCCGCGCTGGCAGCGCACCAATTGCACTATCATCCGCCAGTCAACGCGGTTATTTCAATAACAGTCGCGATGATCCAAGAAACTTAGGCAAAGAGGGTTTTTTGGCCATTTCAGAGAGCATGAGCATGATGAATTTGATTTCATGACACAGTAGGGAGACTAACAAGGAGATAGTGACAATTTACTGTGTAACAGATGCCCCCTAAAGCATGAAGCCCGAGAGAGTGGGAGGGGTGAAATGCTTTACAAAACTGCTGAACCGGAACACCACCAGGAAGAACCTACACGTAGATACAACTGATATTTCGATTATGTGTAGTCTAGGCATGGGCACAGCCATCCAAAAGACATACGAAGAAGGTCTGTGGTATGGACGCAACCACCCAGCTGAAGAGACCATGATGATAAGAGGTATGGTCGGAGCCATCCTAAAAGACTCAGATATGGGCGCAGCCATCCATCAATGAGTCATGTAATAATGACCCACAAAATCGCAACCTGGTCTGCAACAAACTAGGACCAGGGTCTTGCACTCCATCCAAACCCGAACAAAGTACAAGTCCAAACATGTGAATACAGGGGTCGAAGTCGAACATGCTTGAACATCGTCTGATTACCAGCCAATGATGAAAGTTGTTAACAAACGCGAGAGGTGCCACCAATAATGACGATGGTCCTAAAGGTACTATAGGTACAATCCACGGCATGCAAATAAATGAGCCGGTGTCGAACACCCGTAGAGTCATCTGATTGGAGGCCAGTGATGAAAACCTCGCGTCGAACACGAAGAACTTGCCATTGAGGCATGCAGGCTCCAAGGTACCGGAAGGGAGTCTCTAGGTCACTTTCCTGGATAATGAGCTAAAGTCGACAGGAAGTGATCTTCATCGAAGGTGGGCCGTAATGTTTCCCACATCATCGACACGAGACGGAAAGAGACAATATGTTTGTGTGAAATATCAGAGGGAGGTTATACTTGCAGAGGCTAACTTCTCTTGAACATATCGATGGCACAATGACGGTTTTGGCAGTATTTGAGGTCAAGTGATCAGAGGTCGTGACGACAGGACAATGAGCAGATGAATGGTCAAATAGGATAACCCAAACCCATGGAGGCAAATTTGAAACGAGATGAGATGTTCCCACCCAGACACGAATGCAAACAGTGCCATGTTCAAGAGCGACATACTGCCGATGACGACGATTATGATTCCTTTATTTCCCCCACCATTTCTGGCGAGTACCCCGGTTATTTTTGGATGACAAGCTTGACAGGGATAACATATGCTTGAGGAGTTTCATTTCGACGGAGTCTGATGTCATTAAGTTTTAATGAGTCTGACAAAGGAAGAACTCGACGTCTTTTCATGTTTAGAGAGTTTGAAAAGACAGCGGAAAAGGAAACTCCAGGGGGGTGCTTTTTCATAAAGTTGTGTCTCTCGAGCCCGAAAAATTATAAAATGATGCTTGAAAGAACCGCCCGATCATTACGACTGAGGAGTACTTTTCGTAAATAGTAACTCTGACCCGAAAAAGTAAAAAACGGTCAAAAGTACGTCATTTTAGAGCCAATAACGAGTACGAAACGACAAACACCCAACGATCTTTATTAATTTAAATGGTCGAAAAAAGAGCTTTAAAAGCGACCGCCTCTCGTTCCTTTTGACGAGCTGAAAGGAGGCTCGGCTATCTTTTCTTGTTTTATGTCGGAAAAGAGCTTAAAGATGACATTTTTTTGGGACCAAGTGTACATAGATTCGCCGTGACTTTGCCGGTTCTGAGGACCTGCACAAGAAAAACACCCGTGTAAACCCGTTCGATATGTCGAAAAACATAGTAAAACATGCATCAAGGCATAACATAGTGACATCAGGATTAAATTCATGATAAAAGATGACAAAAACCCACTTTTACAAAGTCAATTAAGAACTTTTCACCATAAATAGGGGGGTAAAAATCATTTTTTACCATTTTACCATTTTGAGCCTTGGAGAACATTGTGGAACTACAAAGTTGATGGAGCGAATTCTTCATCGTGCAGACGCCATCCTTCCGACAACTGATTCCAGGTAGGTTCCTCTTGCCCTGCGCTTTATTTTAAGCCTATTTTCAAGCATTTTCACCGTGGGATTTGGCCATTTGGCCAAATTCTTTGAGCGTAGGTGCACTCTCGGTCAGCACGGATTCGCCCATCGAGTCCGCGCTGATCGATTTTATCAACACACACCACTTTCCAGGTCAGCGCGGAAAACCCGTGTTTTTCTGCGCTAACCCAGAGAAAATAAAAAGGGCCGCCATTATCAGCGCGGCTGTTTTAAACACAGTCGCGCTGGCGCTGTGAAAATTTGTTTTTTAAGAAATTGAATGGATAATTTTCAAAAGCTGGCAGTCTAATGCTTTTGGGTGATCATGCAGGACACAATGGCCTTTGTGTGGCAAGAGAGGGCTCACGACAATGAAGATATTGCCGCTTTTTCTGATGCCGGATGCTGAAATGCAATGCGGGCATGCGGTTTGCTAAAATTCTTTCTCACTCCACGCTTGAGGGCACAATCAGACCTCCTAGAGCTCTTAATCAGAGCTTGGAACCCAGTGGATGGGAAATTTACGATCCGAGGCAGTGACATCGAGTTCGATTCCACGGATATCTATTTTTTGACTGGATTTTCACGCCGGGGTGTGATGCCCATCTTGGAGGGGCAGTGACCTAGCGGCGAGATGCTTAACCAACTCATGGCCCGAGTGTGCCCACAGGCGCACAAGACACGGAGCGGGAAAGCAAGCATTCCATCAGTGGGTGCTGGTGACATGGTCCTTCATACTATACTCTTTCTAGTGACGCGGGTAGCAAGCAGTCTGTCCAATCACGAGGCCTCAAAGGCCAACCTATTGCTTGCTCTCGAGTGTTTACAGCCCACAGTTTTCAACTGGGCAGCAGCTGTGACAACTAGCATGAAGAGACAATTGAGTAACTGCCGACGTGGAGAGTCGAAGCAATTTGGCTACGGATCGCTCTTACTCCGGCTCATTTTTGAGTGGGTGCCAGCCCTTCAGCTGCAGACCATGGTGGTGGACCCGCCTAATAGTCCACGAGAGACGAGGGCCACCAAATGGGCCCGGGTCATGCCACGCGAAGGTGGCAGTCGCTCAGTGTCGTGGGGCGTTTTCTTTCGAGAGTGGCTAGATCGCCAGGTTATCTTCGTCGAGGACTGGCCATACGCTGGTATCAACTTCCGCGGTGATCCCAACCTGCCACTGCTTGTGGGAGAGCAGTGGGACAATGGAGGTAAAACACTTGATCTCTTTTTGCTTTTTTATCTTTTGTAATGTTTTTGAATTTTTTCATGTACATGTCCTAATAAACGCTATGATGTGTAGATGTGGGACCTACGAGACCCCTTGGCCTGGCCCAGGAGGCACAGAGAGATGGGCAAGGCGCTGCCATCTTGGCCTTAGCTCCTCCAGCAGGCGACATGACAGAGACTGTGGTACACAACCTTGAGGGCTTACTGGCAGGAGTCCCAGATTACCAGGGGATCGAGGAGGTCCCCATAGCTACACAGATCCATACAGTGGGTGTGGAACCCAGGATGCACCACCTTTTGAGGCGGGTGGCGCGAGCGGTGGCCTACTACAGAGAGCATAACCTACCGTAGTAGATGCCTATGGTTCATTTTCCACTGATGTTTTTGAGAGACATACATCTCAGATGTACTGAGGATGTCGGCTTTACTTTGGACATGTACACTTATTTTTTGAGCGCTTTAGTGTGCCGCACGATATATATATATATATATATAGATATAGATATAGATATATATATCCATGGTGTTTTTATTGTATCTTATGTTTTTACATATTTGGCAAATGTTTGTCTAATACATAATTAGCCAATGCATCAGTTACTGCATTAAGTCTTCTTGGAATGTGATGATAAGTAATGTAATCAAAATCTCTTTCCAATAACTTAACACGTAAATACAACCTTAAAATACGATGATCTCTGACGGCTATCATCCGTTGAGTGGTGACTACAAGCTGCGAATCTAAGTTTACAACCAATGAGCGGATTCCGAGGTTAATCGCCTCAGCTATATTCAATTACAACAGTATATTTCAGCTACATTGTTTTGTTGTACACCTAGACACAACCTTGAATTCTACTAACTCACATGAGGATCGTAGATCACCCATGCCCAGATGACAGATTGCGAGTACTGCGGGAAGCACCATCAGCGAAACCAACGTAAGGTGATCCAGACATCTATTCAAGAAGCAAAGACACAATAAGCGGCAATCACGCCGACACACTAAGACAAAAATCAAATGAACACGCACACACACAAAACACATTGTAAAAAAGCATATGCATGTAAAAAATAAACGAGAGAGTGCCTGGAATCAGGCGTAATATTTCTTAAGATACAGCCCATTGCGGGGCCTGTCCAGGGGATTGCCTTCATAATCGATCAGCTCATAGGCACCTTTTTGTACAACTCTTTTTACAATGTAGGGCCCATGCCACATTGGCTCGAGTTTTCCTGCTCCTAGCTTGTCATTAGCTTGATCGTAGAGCAGTACCAAGTCTCCTTCGACGAAAGAGCGGGGATTAATAGAGTTATCGAAGTGAGGGCCTACGGTCACAACGGGGTGCAGCGGGGTAGCGGGCGCACGCATCTTCCGCTGGTAAATCTGGCATTCGTGACAAGAACGGACAGCAAGAATGCAGTCCTTGAAAATGGAAGGCCAGAAGTAGCCAGCACGAAGGATCTTTTGTGCGGTGGCATATCCAGACATGTGACCACCACAAGCACCGGAGTGGCAATCATTTAGAACTCTTTCAGCTTCTTCGAAGGTTAGACATTAACGAAGAACCGAATCAACCCCAAGGCGGTACAGGGTGTCCCCAACTATGCGATATGGCTGAGCTTGGTGACGAATCCGTCGACGAGCATCTTTCGAGGTCTCGGGGTGGAAGGAGGATGTCTGCAAATAGATAATTAAGTCCCCATACCATGGATCGAGGGTGCTGATAAGGAAAAGAGTTTCATCTAGAATAGACTCCTCTATCTGCGAGGAAGTAGCGGCAGATGGCAAAGAGCACAAAAGTTCAGCAAAAACAAGTGATTTCTTGGACTTGGCCGCAGTAAATTCCAAGTCGAACTCTTGGAGGATCACGATCCACTTTGAGTATTTGCCCCCCAGCAATTGTCGTGAAAGAATGTAGGTCATGGGGTTACAATCTGAAATCACCGTCGTAGTACGCAACAGAATGTAGTGACGGAAGCGTTGGACAGCGCAGACTGCGGCGAGAGCCAACTTCTCGACATATGCATATCGAGTCTCCGTATCTTGTAAGTTGCGACTAAGGTAATAAATGACATGCTCGATGCCATCATCATCGTCTTGAACCAAAACCATGTCAATAGTGGTATCGGCAACGGCCAAGTAGAGTGTATAGTCACGATGGTAATTTGGAGGCCACAACAAAGGGGCAGAAACTAGGAGGGTTTTGAGATGAGCAAAAGACTCCTCGGCTATGGCATCCCATCGGAATGGGGTGTCACGCTTCAGTAACCGAGTAAAACCCTTTGCCACTTCGGCATAGTTTGGGATGAACCGTCTTAGAAAATTAGCTTTCCCCTGTAAACTCTGTAATTGCCGCAAAGTAGCAGGGGGAGGAAGATTCATGATTGCCTCGACTTTAAGGGGATCCAAATGGATACCCTCTCGGGAGACGATAAACCCGAGAAGTCGACCAGATTCGACGCAGAAGACACATTTGTGCGGATTTAATCAGATATTATAGTGTCGACAACAAAGAAAGATTTCACGAAGATGCGATGGGTGGTACGCGCGCTTAGCTGAATGAGCGGGAAGATCATCCAGATAAGGCTGTACGATGTGTCTGATATCGTGGAAAGCATAAGACATCACACGCTGAAAGGTAGCACCGGCATTTTTAAGACCGAAGGGGAGCTTTTTATAAGCAAAGGTGCCCCAGGGACAGATGAAGGCCGTCTTGTGTTGATCAGCTGGAGCAATGTTAATCTGGTTGTAACCAGAGAAGCCGTCCATAAAAGAATATATCTCGCTGCCCGCACACTCATCAATGAGTTGATCAATGAATGGCGTGGGGTAGTTGTCCTTTGGGCAAGCTCTTTTAATGTCACGGTAATCAATGCAGACACGGATGGTGCCCTATTTTTTGTTGATAGGGACGATATTTGAGACCCATTCTGTCAGTGGGATGGGATAAATAAATCCCGCCTTAAGAAGTTTTTCAACTTCTGCTTTGATGGCTGCCGCCTTACAGGGGTTCACGGGACACAAACGCTGGCGAACAGGTTTGGCCCCGGGATACGTTGGTATCTCGTGCACTACTATAGATGGATCAATACCGGGCATTTCTTCATAGGACCATGCAAAGACATCGTGAAATTCGCGAAAAAGTGCGATATAAACCTGAATCTCCTCAGGAGTGCAGGTGACTCCTATGTAAATGTTCTCGACAATCCCTGCCTTAACAGAGATGTCGATAGGTTGCGTCTGCGTGATGTTCCCTAAATTCCCTTTGGACGATGTGTGATAAATCTGAATGGGCATCTGAAGGGGTTGAGAAGGGAGACATGGAGCAAACCGCTCAAGACAAAGCAGTGTTTCCCGAAAGGTAGGGAGAAAGGAGGAACGATGTTGAAGAGGAAACCACGGACGTTCGTCCAGAGACATAGTCTCTATGATAGCCTCATCGGAAGGAAATATTTCCTTCAATGGATCCGAGGAGGTGTATTCTCCTAACCAAGGGGGAAAATCATCTTATTCAAGAGCCCCACTCGTGACGGTGGGTTGATCATGAGAGGCCGATGCAGCAACAATTTCGATGTAGTTGAGCTCGGCTGGACTCAACGGCATCTCTTCACCCCAAGGTTTTATCTGGTCGATGGAAGGAAGGATCCAAGGATGAGAACGAACCAAGATCATGGAGATCGAGGCGAGGTTGGGAGGTGGGAGGGAGAAAACACCTATAAGGGCGGGTTCTTTGAAGGGCCCGACTCCCACGCTTTCAAACGAAACAGAGGTATGCTCAACGAAGGGTACGTTTCCCTCAGAAGAGGAAGCAAAGAAAGAGAGCTGGTTGACCGTGAGAATTTTCCCTTGATGGGGGAAATGAATGACATGGAAGAGGGATGAAGCCATAGCACGCATAGCGTACGTCCAGCTCCGGCCCAGAAGGAGGTTATATGTGAGATTTGCGTCCACAACCTCGACTTCTACTTCTACAGTCTTCCCTTATAAGGTAATTGGTAGCCGTTGAAGGATACCATAAGGTCGAGATTCTCTCTCGTCGAATGCTTCCAAGGTCGTTGGGGACTCAATAGGCGTCGGAGACCCGATGGCTTTCCAACATGCAATAGACATAATGCAGGTTGATGCGCCCTCATCAATGATTGTACGATGGATCGTTTTAGAATTGATGATGGCTTGAATGAGGAAAGCAATCTGATGAGGCAGTCGAGGAACATGGCTCTCGAGGTCGAAGGTAATCAAATCTGAGTCTGCTGGGTCAATGCAACCGATGGCCGATAGTAGGGACTTCCTCTGGGGGGCAGCTCTGAAGGACCTCTAAGGCGAACATAGCAGACGGAGCCTACGCTAAGTCCTCCATGATGCTATAGTGCTGGGAAGCACAAGCATTCAGATTATAAGAAGACCTTCTGAGCACCCCTTTGGGAGGGGGTCGGATTGTTGTGTCAGTACTCGGTCTCTCGATATGGAGAGGACCAGAGCTAGACGAAGGAGAACTTGAGGGAACCTCTGGCTCCTTCCTGGCGGACGACGGATACTCCTTTGCTCGAGTTGTTATATGAACAGGAATAGTTCCAGCCATGAAGACCTGGGAACCGAAGGGAGAAGAAGAGGGGTCAGCCACCATCTGAGTTTGCTGAGAGAGAAAGGGTTCTTTCAGAACCACAGGGACCTGTTGTGCCTTGCAAACAACCCCCCATTTCATATTTACTTTTATTTACAAAACCATTAAAATGTGAAATGGGTCCCTCTTAAAATAAAATTGATGTCAATACTCTTACTTTGTAAAAGTCCAACAAATCAAAGGAGCGCTTTATAAACTTACCCTCAAAAGAAATATCTCTTTAAAAAATTGGAAATAAAGCAAATATGTGTTTATTGCGATAAAGCAATC
Organism: Pinus taeda; assembly: GCA_000404065.3. Lineage (NCBI taxonomy): Eukaryota > Viridiplantae > Streptophyta > Pinopsida > Pinales > Pinaceae > Pinus > Pinus taeda. Next base: position 158,797 of record APFE030257618.1, read on the forward strand.
GCAAGATTGCATATCACAATAACATAAAGGATGCACTAAGCAATCAAAAGGCTCTCCCCCCCGACGCGATAAAGCTATCGGCGATCGGCGATCGGCAAAATCCCTTGTGCACCACTTTCGTGCCCCTCGTTAAAGCCCCGACCCGATAAAGCTATCAACGTTATCGGTAATCGGCAATCCCCTTTGTATCATAAGCATTGTACATATGCTTTTGGCCGATGCGATATCGACGATCGGCGATCGGCGGCTTCCCCTGTTGAACCCTTAATGCGCATAGGCCTTTCGCCGCCGCGATATCGGCGATCGGCAATCAGCAATATTCAAAGTATTGTTAAATCTACTCTCGCGCCCCTGCCCGATCCGATGCGATAAGGCACAGTTCTCAATGAAAAGCCGTTAAAGTGATTGGAAAGCCGGAGTTAATGACAATTAAGGCATAATCATCCCCACTCGGCCGCCAGTACGCCCATTGCATGATTTAAAAGATCTTTCGGCAAATATTGCACTAATGAGCATTTATAAGGTGGCAGGTCCTATACGGTCCCTTAATGAATCCATCCCTTCAGATCTACCTATAGATCGTCTCCGCGCTATTTTAATAAAAACAAAGTATATCAACGTTCTTCTTT
>APFE030257618.1:161063-206559 GCA_000404065.3 Pinus taeda
TTATCTGAGTTTAATAAGCTCAGGGAACGGAGGTTGCAAACTCTGCCCCTGGACTTAATAATGCCAACCCAAGCAGCATCTTCAAGCGAGCCTGGCCAGCAACAGAAGAAAGAATCCCCTGCTACACTGAAAACCAAAACCAATGAGCAGGAGGAACAACAAAAGAAAAACCAAGACGAAAAGCTCAGGAAAGAACAGGCAGAGCGTTCAAGGAAGGAACAAGAAGAACTCTTAAAGAAAGAGCAGGCGGAACGCTTGAGGAAGGAAGAGGAAGATAGGCATAGAAAAGAGCAGGAAGACAACCAGCGAAAAAAGCAGGCAGAGATGAGGCAGAAGCAACAGGAGCAACAAGAGAAGGAGAAACAAGAACAACTGCTAAAGGAGTCCAAGTCCAAGCAAAATACCACCGATACTAATAAGGGTGTTGTCACAGACCCTGAGCTGCAAAAGGAATGGCAGCATTTTAGTACCATTATCGGTGGAGGAAGGGATTCACAGAATACTGAGACTCCTAAGAGCAGCAGCATACAGAAGGAAGGCTCATCTCAGGCTTTGAGCACAACCACCGGCCCACCCAAAGTTATGAACGTGGAAATAATTCCAAAAGGTCCTAGAGACCAAATCACTCTCCTTGTAGAAGACATTCCTCTATTGAACGTCTTCTACAACCCTAAGCATAAAGCCGTGGTAAAGCGATCAAGAAAGAGGCAGAGGATTGATCAACCTTCCCTCTTTCCTGAACAATCACTTACGGGCAATGTAGTCTGGAGGGAGAAACTCGATCCCTCTGATGACCTGACCAAGTTGTCGCAATATGTAGGAGCTTATTCGACTGCCACTATCGACAAGGCATCAGAGGTAACCCTTCTCTTAAAGACGAAGGACCAAGAGATTTTCACACTTCAAACGGAATTAGCAGATGTCAGACAAAGGGTAATACAAGTTGAGCAGCAATTAGCAGGACACCAACAAGAAACAATGCGTGCAAGCGAACAGCTAGTGGAACAACAGAAAATAAATTCCCAATTGATACAACAATGGGAGGAGGAGAAACAGAGGATCACTCAGGCAGCCATCCAGAGACAAAGTGAGTTGACAAAGGCATTGGAGCAACTAAAAGCGGCAAATGAGCAATCTTTGAAGGCTAAAGATGAGCGTATTGCTCAAATTACAGCACAGTTAGAAGCTACCAAGGGATATGCGCAGATAAAAGAATTCAAAAAGGAGGCAATGATAATCAACAAAGCGCTTGTAGCGCAAGTTAAACTCTTGGCGCAATCCCTCTCTCAAGCGGAACCACTTTGTGAGTTGGCTGCAACTGTAAGTGAGCGGGTAGAAAAGGCTAGAGATGAATACAATCAAGCCGAAGAAGATATCACAAACTATCTTGAATGGCAAGATTCAAAGTCAGGAAAGGAAGCCAATTTGCCTAGGATACTGGAGGTCCATAAAAATATATTGTTTACAGAATGGCAAACACAAGTATTAAAGGCAGAAAGGGCAGCATGAAGATGTACATTAACTGCTAGTAATTTGGCTGATCTAGTAAATGATACTCTCTATCTAGCCAATATTGTTTCCCAATGCACGCTCGGGAAGATTACTACTGCAAACACATTGGAACAAACATGCTACCCTGATTTAGAGAGCAGAGCAAGGTCAATTACCGCGGTTGACACTTTAAACATAGAAGCATATTGGCGGTTCCTAATCAAGCCACATGAACAACGATCTGCTCTCAAATGCCTAACCGATGTCATTCAATGCATGATCCCCGATATCCAAGACTCGACCTACGCTGCCAAGCTCAGTTCCAGGCTCAACAAACCTCCTGAAGTTGAGCCAATGCTCGCGATCAATCAACTCAGGTTCAAGGGGAAGCAACCGACAGAGTGATTCATCATCCAGCTCCTTCGATTGCTAGCAAAAATAGCAACAAGAATTTATTGACATAAACTTAGTTAGCTTTTCTGTTTTGTAGATATTTAGATTAGCATAGTATTTATAGACCCTTTCATGTATTTAGAAAGGGTCGTAAAATTTTGTAATAAGACTTAACAGACTGAATTTTGCACTATTGTGCTTCAGCCTCTATTCTTTTATGAAACTTGACCACTCGCTTTTACTTTAACAGTGAAATTTCTTGATTCAATTGTGCACTAATGTCGTTGATTTGAGGAATGTTTATGTGTCGAAGTAGAAGCCATACATAGCGATTCATATCGGGAGTGGCTTGCTATTCAAATGGTATTTCTATCTTTTGTTTGGATTCATTCTGTGTATATTATTTCGTTGTGTAATTATTCCTGCTACTGTTAATTGTATGCATGCACAACAACAGGAAATCTTACTCATGCCACTATTGGATGTTTAGATGATATGCCTCATTTTTAATCATGTATGCGTTAATAGTATGAATGTTTAAAGTCTAGTAGCATTGCTTTAATCGTTGTGCCTAACTACTTAGGTACAGCAATCTTGAATGATTTAATATCTATGTCTATATAAATGCAGTCATCTATATAATTGTATTTTTGGATATAGAACATCAAAAGCTACGCTTTAGATGTTCAAATAGATTCCCGGGATAGTTTTATTTACTTACATTTTTGTCAATAGCTTTAGTCATCCACCTACCATTACTGTTATCTACAAAGTATTCATTCATCCCATTCATCTATTTCTGGGAAACTGGTCCCATTATCCCCAGTCGGAGCCACTACACTAAACGGAAAAGGAGCTGCACTAAGGTCCGGACCGGGTGGTTTCCCCCAATGTTGGTGAAACGATTTTCGAGGCATCAACACCCCCTTAGCTCTTGTACTAGCCGATCCACTTACTAGTACGTAGGTGTTGGCCTAATAAAATGCTCCAGCCTTTACTCGTTCTCCAGCTACTACTGGAAGGGAGCTACCACCCCCTTAGCTCTTGTAGTAGCTGATGTACTAGTACGTAGGTGCCAACCTACAGAAGGAAACAACCTTCTCTTTCTTCCTCCAAGTACCACATTTCATACATTTTCAGACTGGATACTCCTGAAGCACAACACTATAATCTGAAGACCATGTTTCATCCAATTTTCATACTGGACCCATCAATATCATTGAAGCACAAAACAATCAATACTAGCATCATCAATTTCTGAATCACTGAAACACTAAAACCCTGTCAACAATACAGTCACCAGAACACAGAGCAGACTACAGAACTCTGCAATAACAATCAAACCCAACTGCAACTTCAAACATCATACTTCATTATGTATATGCTACTACAATTAATCAAACCTGTGTATATACGCGCTTTCGCCAAAGCCAACCCGCGTACAGATATATACATATTCAATCATGACTTTGCGGCTATTTCAAACATCAGTCATACCCAGATCATAACATGTGTACAATAAAACATGCATCAATAATTCAGATCTAGTCTATCCATGATCAAACCATATAAATATGATTCATTTCAAACCATTTGATCCCGATCTATCCTTAGATCTTGTTCTCCATCAACCGGTGAGATCCCTCCTTAGCTCAGATCAAGTAATGCATCATAACCCATATCCTGTATATTAGATTTCATACTACATCAGATATTCAAGTCTTTTTCCATGCATTTGCCTAATGATCTTCCTCTCCTTTTATAGTCTTAGGCATTACTCAATACCATGGTCCAAAACCATAACAAAACAATACCACAGACCCAATACTTGGGTTCAACTCTTTTGGATGCAATACCACGGACCACAACCATAGGATCAAAAACTGTCGGACTAATACCATGAACCAACCATAAGATTTCCCATGTGCATGCGCTTTTCTCTGCATGAAAGTGCGTGAACATTTCTCTGCATGAAAGTGTGTGAACTTTTCTCTGCATGAAAGGAACTTTTCTTTGCATGAAAGTGCGTGAAATTTTCTCTGCATGAAAGGAACTTTTCTCTTCATGAAAGTGTGTGAAATTTTCTCTGCATGAAAGTGCGTGAACGTTTCTCTGTATGAAAGGAACTTTTCTCTGCATGAAAGTGCGTGAACTTTTCTCTGCATGAAAGGAACTTTTCTCTTCATGAAAGTGCATGAATTTTTCTCTGCACTATAATTTATCATCTGAGATGAGTGAGTTTCCATCAAGTACAACATATGTATCATAATGCCAACAATCTCCCCATTTGGACTTGATGGCAAAGCTAACTTGCCATACTGAGAACTGTCATCTGATTCCTTTGAGCTGTCTGGCATCCTATGCATTCTATCACATCTGATATCTCTTCCGTAGATTCATCTAGATATATATAAGTGAGTTGATCTTCTATGAGTTGGTTTCCATCAAGTACAACACATGCATCATAATGCCAACAATCTCCCCCTTTGGACTTGATGGCAACAACAACCAATCACTCTCCCCCTTTGACATCAAGGGCAAAGGGGTGGACTACCATGCTCCCCCTGAGTACTTACGAAAAACTCTGAACGAGCTCCCCCTTCGTATATGCCAAGGTGTACCAATCTGTCCATGCTCCCCCTGAGCACATGTTGAGTCTCTACACTGCTGAAGTGTGTTGTTCATGCTCCCCCTGACTATAGGCACGATCTGCAAAAAGATGTTCTACAAGAAGAACATGACTCTATCTTAAATGACCTTCCTATCACCAAAGACTCATACATACATCCATCTCTCAACCAAGTGAGGATATACAAATATTGACTCATCCACCCATCCAAGTGGGCTTACACCAGAATTTTACTCATGATAAACAAGTACATTACATCATTCATCCCAGGCATAGTGGGGAAACCAAAATAGGTCGTTACATGACCTTGATAACAAAAGACATATATGACTTTGAGACGAAATATCTAGAGCAAGACTATGAAAGTTATCAATAACTAATATCAGCAACATATATCAATCACTATTCATATCAGCAACCATGTGCTCCTTCTGTTCTCCCTCTGCATTTGTTCTACTTCAAGTCAACAACAGCTGAGTACTTGAACCAAAAGCTTCTAAGATAACGCCAACAATGCATTATCATAAGTTTATCTTCTCCCCCTGAACCTATTTCAGATGGTCTCTATCAGGCCCATATCAGACTTCCTTCAACCAGAGTCTGTCCCCACTGATTTCCTTCAAAAACACCATATAAGCAAATACATCCACATAAACCTATCTATATACGCGGATGTTCTTCATAAAACTCGCATACAACCATTTCCATATTAGCAACCTGTAAATGTCCTCTAGCAAAGGTATATCTGCATATAGATATCAACTCATCCTCTTGAAAGACATCATAGCCATCTCATCAACATCAAGATCTACATGATCTTATATATCATCCATGTATCATCATTCGGGGACATCTGTATCAATCAACATATGTAAGTATCAATCTGTCATTTTATCATCATCATGTCTCAAACAATGCAATTTTGAGTAATCATTCATGTATCTAGCATACTGTATATAGTACTATGTATCTTTAGCTCAAGATAATCAACCGCAACAATCCTCATCCACATGAGAGCCAAGAACTATAGGAGACTTTCATCAACTATATTATATGATCTTTATGCATATGACGACAACAACACATGATAGAATCATCATCAAGTAATGAAGATGTGTATACAAGATTTGTACTTCTCCTTATCCTTATGAAGATCACCATGTAAGCACCATATATGCATTATCAGAGAATCAACCACAAATCTGATATGAACATCAACTATGTAACCCCAAGAAACATATGAGATTTTGTCATGGAAAACTCATAACCATAGCAAGATATATCACTTAGCCATATAAGCATCATCACCAAGGACTACTAACCATAATGCCAACAATGCAGCGTTAGAAGATCATCTGCTCCCCCTGAACCTGTACCATCTTGTTTACTATCAGACCTGATCATGCATATATCAGCAGGAAGTATCAAGGCATTATCATCATCAAGTTAGGATAAAAAACACTTCTAAACATCATACAAGTATCAAGACATTTCCTCACATCATCAACAGATTGTAACCATTTTCAAACAGAGCAAATGGACTACATCCTATTAGACTCGTTTTCCTGAGCCCTATCCCTACCGCTTTTCCTGAGACTAACATATACGCGACTGTGCAGTGGCCAACTTGCGTATATACGCGATTTCCATTTATGGAACTTGCGTATGAGATTCAGAACACTGCATTTTTATATTTTCAGCTCCCCCTGAGTCTGTTATGTCTGTGTTGTGCTGTGTCTGAGTATATTGTGCTGTGCCACATCTTTTTGACTGTACTTCCTTCTTCTTCCATATCTTCAAGCGTGATGAAATTTTCTCCTTTTGGTATGGTGCCCGTACTTTATTCCTACATTCCTTTGCTATATGTCCAAGCTTGTTACATGCATAACACCTTACATGTTTCATATTCCTTCTGTAGCAATCAACAGCTTTGTGACCAAACATATTGCAAGAAAAACGATATCCCTGAAAGTAATGTGATGATCTTTCTGTGTGATGATCTTGAACCATTCTTCTTCTACATCTGGCTGCAACATGTCTAAGATTATGACATACATAACATTCAACATTATTCATCGGAGGAGTAAAAGATTTTCTTTGAAGTATTTCTTTTCTTGGATGTTGATGGGGTTTTCCTCTCATCTCTTTGTTCAGCATTTCAGATTTCTCATTAGAGTTCCTTGCCTTTCCTTGTGAGCTAGATTCATCTTCAGCAGATTAATAAAAGCCAAGACCAGTTTTGATAGAAGGAGACCTTTGACTACTAAGAATATCATCCAAAATTTTAGTACTTTTTGAAATCATAAGAGCTTATCCTTTTCTTCTAATTTATTATTTAGAATATTTACCTCAATCTGAAGATGCTCTTCCTTTTCATGATACTTCTTCTTTATGTTCTCCTCAGCTTTCCTTCCTTCTTCCAATTGATGTCTTAATTCAAGAACTTAGTTCTCTTCTTTTTCAATAGCTTGGAGTAGTCCTTTATTCTGCTTCTTTGATTCTTCAAGGTATTCCTTTAGCGAGCCGATTGTGGCTTCAAGCCTTTCATAATAACTGGATCTATCTCTGAGTTTCTTGATGATTGTGCTCCTTTCATTGACTTCATTCCTTAATGATGTCACTTCATCCTACAACTTTTGACATTTTTCCTTGAATAACTTCCTTACCTTATTTCCCTCCTCTAGTTGAGCTTTTAGTTTGGTAGATTCTTCTTTGAAGGCACATTCCTTCCTGTTCAACAGATCTTGTTGATCTCTAATTTTATCTATAAGCCTTTTAAATTATGCCTCTATTTGATATCTTTCTTGTTCACCGATAAGCGCAAATTCAGTTGTTTCGCTATCACTTTCATCATCTTTAAGAGGATAAATAGATGTATCACCAGAGGATAACAAATTCATACCTGATAGATCTTGTTCATCTTCATTCTGAAGTGATTATAAACCTGATGTGCTTCTTCCACATATTCGCCAATCCATACACCCACTGTCATAGTTCTTCTGAGATGTGTTCTTCTTCTTAGGTGCTTTCTTCTTAAGCTTCTTTCCTATAGTTCCACAGATCTCCTTCAAGCGATCAAGCTTCTACCAAAGGACCTGCTCTGATACCAATTGTTGGAAATAATACTGAGAGGGGGGGCTGAATCAGTATTATCAAATCAATATAAATTTTTCATTTCCATATTCAGAATCATATATGCTACTTCAGTTAAGGATACCCGCATATATACGCAACTGTGTTTAATGCAACTAGCATATATCAATAAACTTATGACCCAGTTAATTGATCTTCAATGAGTGCATCAGAACATTATTAACCATATTAACAGTAAACAGGTGCAGTAAAATAGAACAGATCATCACACATAAGGAACACACATGAACACCATGATATAAGGTGGAAACCCAATGTGGGTGAAAACCACCCGCTACAAGTCATCTCAATCTTCTTTTTAATAAGAAACTTCTTTTACAATAGTTCTATACTGGTGCAGTCTTATACCAGTACATAGGCTTCTACCTGCAGAAGGCTACAACCTTCTCTCATTCTCCAGACTCTCCTGGAAGGGATCTACAACCCTCTTAGCTCTTGTACTATCCGATCCACTTACTAGTACATAGGTGTTGGCCTACTGAAATGCTCCAACCTTTACTCATTCTCCAGTTGCTACTGGAAGGGAGCTACCAGCCCCTTAGCTCTTGTACTAGCTGATGTACTAGTATATAGGTGTCGACCTAGAGAAGGCAACAACCTTCTCTTTCTTCCTCCAGGTACCACGTTTCATACATTTTTAGACTGGATACTCCTGAAGCACAACACTATAATCTGAAGGCCACGTTTCATCCAATTTTCATACTAGACCCATCAATATCATTGAAGCACAAAACAATCAATACTAGCATCATCAATTTCTGAATCACTGAATCACTGAAACCCTATCAACAACACAGTCACCAGAACACAGAGCAGACTATAGAACTATGCAATAACTTTCAAACCCAATTGCAACTTCAAACATCATACTTCATTATGTATACGCTACTACGATGAATCAAACCCGCGTATATACACGCTTACACCAAAGCCAACCCGCGTACAAATCTATACATATTCAATCATGACTTTGCGGCTGTTTCAGACATCAGTCATACCCAAATCATAACATGTGTACAATAAAACATGCATCAATAATTCAGATCTAGTCTATCCATGATAAAACCATATAAAGATGATTCATTTCAAACTATTTGATCCTGATCTATCCTTAGATCTTGTTCTCCATCAACCGGTGAGATCCCTCCTTAGCTCAGATCAAGCAATGCATCATAACCCATATCCTGCATACTGGGTCTCATACTAGATTAGATATTCAAGTCTTTTTCCATGATTTTGCCTAATGATCTTCTTCTCCTTTTATAGTCTTAGGCCTTACTCAATACCATGGTACAAAACCATAACAAAAAAATACCATGGACCCAATACTTGGGTTCAACTATTTTGGATGCAATACCACAGACCAAAACTATAGGATCAAAAACTGTCAGACTAATACCATGAACCAACCATAAGATTTCCCATGTGCATGCGCTTTTCTCTGCATGAAAGTGCCTGAACTTTTCTCTGCATGAAAGGAACTTTTCTCTGCATGAAAGTGTGTGAACTTTTCTCTGGATGAAAGGAATTTTTCTTCGCATGAAAGTGCGTGAACGTTTCTCTACGTGAAAGTGCATGAACCAGAAAATAACTTTGCTGCACTATAATTTATTCTCTGCATGAAAGTGCTGAACTTTTCTCTGCATGAAAGGAACTCTTCTCTGCATGAAAGTGCATGAACTTTTCTCTATGTGAAAGTGCGTGAACCATAAAACAACTTTGCTTCACTATAATTTATCATCTAAGATGAGTGGGTTGCCATCAAGTACAACATATGTATCATAATGCCAACAACATGTTGTGGGGAGATTTTTCTTAGTTTCAAATGATTGTATTATGCTGATGATATCGTGCTTTCAGACCCCTTTGCTTTAGCAATCCAAATATAGATCTCTTGTGTGACCGTGGTGTGACCACCACTCTTTCTTTCAAGGTAAAGACCTACACTGGTCATGGAAACTGCAAATTGTATTGGACTGTGATTGTCATAGATGCATATGAAGTTTGTTGAATTACATTGTCATCTAATGCTTATGATGAGCTAGTTTATCCATTGAAAATGAAGAAGCTACTTTCAAATGCATAAATTGGATAACATATTTAGAAATCAGAGTTGAATTGAATCTCAGTTTAATTTGCATTATGATTTGTTAATTTCAAAATCGCTTCTTTTGTTTCTTCTAGTATTCGAATTGATTGAATCCCTTCTGAACTATTTCCACTTATTTGTGCACCGGAGGAAGTATTTGTTTCAGGTTGGTCATTTGGAATAGTGCGATTGTCATGAGCTTGATTTAGTTTAACTCAACTAGTTTTATGTTAAGTTTTTTGCATGAATGTGTATTCAACAGAAGCATTACTTTTAGAGTAACTAAGTTGAATGGTTTATTACAGTTTCAGTTAGTTTCATTTGTGAAATGGATTCTTGATTGTTAAGTAGACTGCGTGGATTGATTTTAGAATGCAAAAAAGTGATCTAGTGTTAGTTTTCAAAGCAATTTCCTTTGTTTTGTTTGGATTGCTTGATTTTCTTGTTTCATTTGAATGCTTGGTTATATTTCCATTGCTTAGCTGCCTAGTTGGATTTCGAAAGCAGAGTATTGGTTTGTTTAGATTTCGAATAGGATTCCTTACATTTTGAAGATTGATGCGGCTGTAGGGCAGTTTTGAGTATAATTTCTCATAGTTGTGTCGTTTGATTATCATGTTTGAATAGAGTTAGTGCTTGAATTTGTTTTTTTGCGGTCATGATCAATTAAGAATCTGTATGCAACTTGGTTGAGAGTAAAACAGAGTATCTAGATTAAGTGTTCAACACCAAGATCTTTGGTTTGTTGGCTAGTACAGTTAATGAGTCATTGAGTATAGTTTGATTGATTAGATAGAATTGGATTATCATTACAAGTAGTGAATCTTCAATTCCTTCGGGTGTGGATTGTAAGAATTCAAACTTGAGTGTTTTGACTGATTAAGTTTTGTATGTAGTCTATTTGATTAGGTATTCATTCTCATAACCTGGAATCTGTGGTAAAAATTCAAGTCACCTGTTAAGTCCAGATTTCAATTCCAGTTCCAAATAGTTTAAGTTCATAGAGATTCTGGAAGTCTTTAAATTAAATTTGATTGCTGATTCTTCCTGTGCTAGATAGATGTTTGATTTCTTTTGAGTTTGCAAGCATTCGTGTGTTTATTACCCAGCTAATCATTATAGAGGAAACATTAAAACTCTAACCTAGAATTTAATGAAGGATGTGCAAGAAAGCTTGTGCTTGCGAGCTCGGATTGACATATAAATATTTGGAGATTAATTAACCAAATTAATATCTTAACAATCCTGGTGAAGAGTGGGCCAGTAATAACCAACTTGTAGCACCTTGAATGATATCCTCTTGGCTACAAAGTGACCTCCACAAGGCCCATCATGACAGGTCAAAAGGATGTCAAAGAATTCCTCCTCCCTGATACATCTTCTTAGAATTTGTTTTGGGCCTAGTTTGAAGAGGTTGCCCACAATCCAAGTGAATGGGGTTCTCTTCCTCACAATCTTTCTTTTCTCTTTGGAGGACAAGTTCGGTGGAAATTGGGTAGACACCAAGTAGTTTTCTATGTCAGAAAACCATGGAGAGATAACTGAAATGGTGAATAAGTATTCATCCAGTCACTGATCATCAACCATTCCTTCCTCCCCTTCAGGAAAATTTAATCTACATAAAAAATCTCCAACAACATTCTCCTTGCCAGGCTTATCAATAATAGTTAGATCAAACTATTGTAATAAAATTAACCATCTAATAATCTGGGCATTCACATCAGGTTTATTCATTAAGTATTTAATTGTAGCATGGTCAGTATATACAAATGTTTGGTAACCTGTAATGTAATGCCTAAATTTGTTTAATGAATGCACAATAGCTAGGAGCTCCTTTTTAATCATTGTGTAGTTCAATTCAGCTTTTAACAGATTCTTACTGATAAAGTAAATGGCTTAAGGTAACTTGTCATCCATCTGGCCTAGAGCTACTCCTATGGCTTTTTGAGAGACATCAGCATGTATATGGAAAGGAAGGGCCCAATTTGGGCCTCGGAGAATAGTTGCAGTGGTCAACTTCTCCTTTAGGGTGTCCAAGGCCTCTTGACATCTTTTTTACCATAAAAATTCAGGGTCTTTGGCCAATAACCCAAATAAAGGAGAAGCTAGCTTGTTGAAGTCTTTTATAAATATCAGATAGTATCCAGCTAAACCTAGAAAACTTTTGACACCCCTCTATTTTTGCGGATGTGGGGCCCTTTGGATTATGGCTATCTCATTTGGGTCCACCTACAGTCCTTTCTAGGACATTTAATGACCTAGAACAATCCCTGCAGTCATCAAGAACTCACATTTTTTGTGACTAAGGGACAAGTTAATTTGAATGCATTTTTTCAGCACCTTACCCAAGTTGGACAGAACCTCCTGGAAATCACACCCATAGGGTGTAAAATCATCCATATAAATTTCTACTGCATCACGGAATAGCTCGACAAAGATACTTAGGACTGCCCTCTGGAAAGTGGTAGGGGAATTGCATAGGCCAAAAGGAAGGACCCTATAAGAAAAAGTACCCCAAGGATAGGTGGAGGTGGTTTTATCCTGGTCTTATGGGCTTATCTAGCTTTGATTGTACTCACTAAACCCATCCAGGAAAGAGAAGAACTTTATCCCTGCCAGTCATCTAGCACTTGGTCAATGAAAGGTAAAGGGAAATGGTCCTTCTTTGTTGCTTTTCTTAATTCTCTATAATAGACACAAATCCTCCACTTCCTATTTTCCTTTGGAACCAACACCAAAGGAGAAACCCACTCACTATCTGAGATAGAGTAAATGGATCATGCATCTAGTAGCTTTTGCAGTTCTTCTTTGACTATATCCTTGAGAGTTGGATTCATTCCCCTATGGGGCTGTCAGACTAGTTTGCAACCTTCTTTGGTATACATGTGGTGAGTACACACCGAGGGGTGCACTCCCTTCATTTCCTTATAACTCCAAGCAAAGGCATCTAGATGTTCCCTTAGCATGTTGCACAATTTTTCTTCTTGGTTTACAAAAAATGCGGGGTTGATTTTCAAAGTTCTTCCAGGGCCAAATTATATTGTTTTTACACGAGTAGGGTTTGAGTCAGATAAGAATAGATCAATCTGATGATTGCTCTTGGTTTCCTTTACTACTTCCTCTAAGGATAGGGTTCTGGGAGTTGGACTTTGGAGTATGTGTTCAATCAAATAATCTTCATCCAATTGTCCCCATCCCATGGCTATTTATAAGGTATATAGTTGGGTTGAGTAGATTTCATCTTCTTCCTCATATTCTAGTCATAATATTGGAGATGGTTGAGCATGAGGGTACAAGAGTAACTAGTTGGACATAGGCCCATATTTTATATCCATATTTCCAACCCTACAACTAATGTAGGCATCGACAATGGTTAACCAAGGCCTCTTGAGTATGAGAGGATAACTGGTAGGCTTGGATTTAGGCTAGAGAACTAGGAAGTCTATAGGGCATTCCCAAGAGCCAATGGAGACCATCACATCCTCAACAATCCCCTCAGGCGTTACTATGGAATGGTTTACAGGTTGCAAGACTGCTGTGGTCTTTCTTAATGAACCCTAGAGATTGAGCTTGAGCATGGTGTCCTTAGTCATTACATTAATGGTAGCCCCAAGATCAATCAAAGTGTGTGGGACAATGGTGCCATTGATGTGCACATTTACTATAGGGCTTCGAGGGTCCAAATAATTTGGGAAAATCACCTTCCCTAGCACTAAGTGAGACAACTATCCAATGACATTAATGGCAGGGGTGTCTCTTTTCCACCTCCCTAACTGTTTAAAACACTTCTCTTTAATCAAATTGCTATAAATAGGTACATCCTTGATGGCTTGGAGAAGTGGAATTTTGACACATAGATTTTTCAATTCACCCAAATGTTCATTCTTTTCTGGGGTAGGCTGGACTAGATGAGTTAATCTCTCAGAAAAGGGTGGTGGATTCACTCTAGGAATGCTTTCCTCTCTTTCCTCCTCACTCCCTTAGTTGGAGGTGGAGGTTGGTTGTCCGAGAGTACTCTCCCAGATCTTAGGTTGATTTCTTGAATCTTCAAAGCATAAGTAGGATAATATGTCTCTCCAATGTACAATCACTGTGCATGTCTTTGTTCGGGTTCAGATTTGGTTGGGAAGGCATTTGAGGTTGTTTAGTTGGAGCAAGGTGTAAAAGTTGTGGTTGAGTAGGAGGTGAAGGAAATAAAGCTAGAGCATTGTTGTATGGGGGCCTCCACCCCTGGGGTGGTTCATTCCACTAAGGTTGTGGCAGAGTATATGGCTGAAATCACTGGTTGGTCAGCCGGGAATGGTACTAAGGTGCAAAATACCAAGGAGGAGGTGTAGACCAGGAGGGATGAGTAGGGGGCCCCCAAGAGGGAATGTATGTGTTCTAGTTAGGGTTGTAATATGCATGGGATGACCCTTGCATGACCTACTCGTATGGCCGAGGCCCATGATGTCTCCTTTGATTTATGTAGCAGAGTTGTTCAGTTACCCCTTCAGTTCCTTGATACATAGCTTTTAGTATAGGTAGAGAAGGGTACTTGTCTGTGGAGTGGTTTTCTTCACAGACCGAGTAGATTTCGATCGGGTTTAATGGAAATTCATTCCTGGGGTGCCTCCTTGTGCATCTAGGGTAGAAGATGGCTATAGAAGATGACTATTACTCTTTCTACTTCCTCCTACATTCTCTTGATCTGCATAATTTCCATCTATAGGGCAAGGGTTTACAGCATTTCACTATTGAAATCTTCCAACATATTTCTAATTTCACCTTTTATGGATGTGTTGGAAGAGGATGGGCTGGTCGTTGGTTGACTACCCATACCCTTTTTCCTAGCTACCCTAGAATGATTCCTAAAGATAGTCTTGATATCTTCATAGGGTAGTTGGTAGATGTCCCCTCCTGTTCGTAGGTTTAGGGTATCCAAAGGATCTTCCCTTACCCTCGAACTAGGACTAGCTTCAATGACCCAAGATCAAGTGTGCACCTAGCCCTTTTGTAGCTAAGCTGGAATCTTTCTTCATAATCCTCTAGGGATTCATCATGTCCTAAGGTCATCCTAAAAATTTTCTCTTTAGTGTCTTTGTACCTGTAGTAGTCTCCATACTTGTTATTGAAGGCTTGCTGCATTTGAGCACAAGTTGTGATGCTATCCCTAGGTAAACCCATGAACTAGTGTAGAGCTACATCCTTGAGAGTGGATGGGATTAGTTTCAAATTCTGCACACCAGTGGTGTAATAATAAGTTCTACATATGACAACAAACTCAAACAAGAAAGTGTCTGGATCTTCGAAGGTTAGGCCATGAAAATGTGGAAGATAAGAGGGGCTTATGTTTTTCATCTTGGTATCCCAATTAGTTTCACTGATGGGAAAAGGCACCCTCAATTGTTTCTCTATCTCCTCTGTCATTTGTATTTTCAGCCATTAGGTGAGTTGGAATGCATTTTTCTTCTTCTTCTCCCCCTGTAGGCTCTTCAAAAATCTCTTGTTGTTCACCCAAGGGTCCTCTAATTCACAGCTACTGAAGAAGAGGGAAGGTTGGCTGTTCGAAGTGGTGGGGGTATTTGGTAGAAATTTTCCTAAGTTGTCCCTATTACTACAAGGCATGAAAGAAGTGATTTTTCTTAGTTTTGTGTTTTTTCTTCAAGCTTTGAAACTAATTATAGAATTGAAATCACAAACTAAATGAAAATTATCTGCTTGAATGAAATATCACTTGCATAATGGAAAAGAAAGCAAACTAACTTACAATTACTTTTGCATATTTGAAACTAATAGCAGAATGTTAGAGATAAGAAATCAAAGAAAGAAAGCAGAAATCACATCTTACTCAGACACCTCCCCGACAACGATGCCAAAAAGTGATGAGCACTAGTATTGTAGCAAGAATGTTGCAACTCCTGGAGCTAGCAACTTTACTTTATCAACACAGGGTTCATACAAACTTGGAGCTGATAGTGTTGTATACACAAGTAGATGTGATGGGTTCAGCCTTTCTCACCGCTAAGCTCGCAATAGACCACTATGGTTTCTCAAACCAACCTTCTATTGATTCAGAAGAAGCTTGATTACCAATGAGAAAAAGGTAAATTTGCACTAAATGAAATATTTTCTACTGTAGTAAGGAAAATACTGGAATCAAATGCTTAAACACACCATTCATCTAACTAACTGCTAAGAGGCTTTTCTTCAAAAGAATGCTAAGTTGACATGTGTGTAGTCCTACTATCCTAGGCATGTAGTTTGAAACATCCAAACATTCTACTATTGTGCATGTAAATGAACACAATGACTCTTTTTCCTTTCTGGCTTTTTTGCGTGAAAAATGTGAATGCTAACTTCTCTTGGTGATGTGGTAGATGGATTAGGGATGATGGTGAATGGTCAAATGGCCTGGGAGGAAAGTCGGGGTCTTCTCCTATCTTCCTAGGTGCTTTTTTCACAATTTAGCCTGAAAACATTCCACTATATATTGACCTACAGGATATCCCAAGCCTCCTACAGGATCCCCTGTATTCCTACAGGATCCGACCAACAAAGATATAAGTGATTTGGAAGGTGGTGTAGGGCTTAGGAAAGGTGAATGGTGGGGGAAATGAGGTAAGGGAGTGGCTAGGACTCCTTCAGAGCTCAAAACATAGTTTTTGAGATGGTTGCATTTGCTCAACAAGCTTGGAGAAGTGCTCTTATGGAATGATGAATTTGGTGAAGGGGCTTAGTGGAAAAAAAGTGATAATCATGGATGGATGAGGTTAGGATGGTGTTGTTGGTCATGAAATCCCTCTGCACTACTGAAATTCCTGTACCACATCAATCACTATCATGTATGCATGAATCATGTTAATCAAGAAAGATTTTCAATTAACTAAAAAAAAAACAGAATTTCATTATCTAGTCACCTATTTCATGCATGGGAAAACTTGCAGAATAATGTGAAACCCTTATGAGATCTAATGCAAGGCTGAAGATATCAGAAATGGCAATTAAATCCTATTCTTGAAAACTAGTAAAATGCTAGCCTAAGTAACAAAATCCCCTAAATTCCATGAGAAATCTGAATTTTGTCTTTTTGGGGCTGCATAAGAGTTATTTCCTCAAACCATGGTCCTTGAAGGGATGAGTGAGGCCAAATCCATCTACTAACAGCTTTTTGATATTCCTTTATCCTCCTAAGATACTACTAAAGCAATTCATAAACGAAAGCAAGTAATCAAATCCACAACTACTTGCAATGAAATAATGCTAAAGACAATTCAACCATTAATCCATGAAATCAACTAAGTATAAAAATACAAGAAGAGGAACCTTTTCTTCTAGGGTTGGGTCCTAACCCAACAGCTTCAGCCCTCTGAGTCAACTGTGTGTTGGATCAAGGAAAGGCTCATTCTCATTATCATATTATAAAATTACATAACAATGTCTTCCACAAGTCTTGAACTCAAAAAATACTTAGTGCTTTTACCTCAAAAATTCGAATCCTAGTGAGGCTCTAGGCCTCCTTATTTATACAATTGAAGTCTCCAACGACTTCCTTAAAACTAGAGAGGATCGGCTCCCAACTCAAGATGTACTGGCTCCTTAATTGTCACTAGCTCAAATGCCTTTTGATCTTCATGACTCAGCTAATTGCAACTCTGATCTAGTGTGATTTGATGGAGGAATATTCAAATGAGTGAGGAGTAAATGAAGAGGATCTATCTCTTACAATCTCTCCTCCTTGTCTCATTCGAGTTTCTCCCCTTAATTAGCCAAAATTGCCATGATTTTCTCTCAAAAACCTACAATCAATGCACATTTGTCCACTATGCATAACATCTCACTTTTACTCATCTCATTAAGCAAAATATAATCAGAATATGTAAGGAATTATGAGAAGGGTTGATTTAAATAATCTTGGAGGTGTATTAAGGTCCATATAGTTACCTAATGATTAGGCTCATCATAGGACATAACCATATTAATTGGTACACAAATCATATGCAAATGGAAACCAAAACTGAACCTAAAGACTTCAATATAGAAATTGGAGTAAGGATACAGTAGAGAAACTATATTAAGCAGGGCTAATGTAGTTTCTTAAAAATTTCAATGTTCACAATGATAAAATCACACAAGAGTTCATAGAGGATTTTGAACATGGACAAAGTAGAGTTGGTGAACTTTCTATACCATTGAACCCAACCTTTCTTTCTCAAGCATTTGACCTTCCTTTGATAGGAGAATGGTATCACAAGGGTCTACATTTTAAGAAGAAGGGATGGACCTTTTTCCTGGAGAAACAAAGGAATGGGTCCTTTGATAATACAAAATGGATTCCAAGAGATTGGCTCAGAGAGCCATGGTTAGAGTTAGTTTTTATTATCCAGAAGTACTTCACATGTGATAATCGGTACAAAGTGGTATACCTCTATAATATCAAATTGCTTCAACATATGAAGGGAGATTGTAAAATAAACTTACCCTACTTATTTTAAAAAATCCTAACCAAAATGATAGAGAATGTTAAGAAAAAAAAAAAAGCCAAGGAAGCCAATATCTATCATCATGGGCTAATCGAGATACTTGTTGAGTATCAGGTAAGAAAAAAAGGGGTTTCTTTGGAAGGAGTTTTTGGCTAAACATCATTTTGAAGAACAAACCACCCGGAATGAGGAGAAGTTTGAGTAGTTATATGTAAGAAGAAGCATCCTACATTCTCCTTTGTATCCTAAGACGATATTGAATAAGATGCAAGATGATATTACAATCGAAAAAGAGAAATCATTTCTGTCCATTCCTAGGAGGCCTAGAAGATCACAAGAGGAACTAAAAAACAAGGGAAAAGATCCAGAAATTGAAATTATTGGAACTGAGCCTCCACAAACATTAAAGTAGAGTGATGAGAATATACAGAGATTGGGGAAGGAAGTCCAGGAAAAGCCCATAGAGAAAGAATCCTATTTTGAGGTTGCTTGGGTAGGAGCCACCTAATTTCACTCATATGCCAAAGAGACCATGGAAGAATCTAAAGAGCTGCACAGTGAAGTATATCTTATGGAAATAGCAAAGCTAACAAGTGAGCTAGAAGATAGAAAGATAATGGAGAGACATTTGAAGAAGGAGAAAAAATGTATAAAGAAAATAAAAACAACAAAAGAAAGGAGAACAAGAAGTTGAGCAAGTAGATTAAAAATATTGAGACTCAGAATATCCTCATCTCCGGACAAGCCTACAGATGGCTAAATGAGAAAAAATTATGACAGTACAAATATGAGAAACAAAAAGTAAGGACTACCATCGAAAAATAAGGGAAACATGAGGGTATTGACGTTATCCTTCAGGCTGCACTGGAAGCTACAGGATCAAGAACACTAGGGACATCATCACTCAGGAGATCCAAACGGAGGAGGGAAGGGTGAGGACATGCTTGAACATCAACAAGGGGGAAATATTGGCCCTCAATTTTGGTGATTTTTGCCTATCCTAAATCCATTTCTTTACCACCATATTCCATCCTATTTCACCTATACATGCCTCATTTTAGTCTTATTTTTCATATTCAGGTAACTAAATTAAGTTTTTCAATTTTCAGAATTTTTTGTAAAAATTGGGTTCTAAGACTAAATTTGGACTACATTAAAATTCCATGTTGGCCTTGTGGGCCATGAATTGGGTTTAGCGTTAGTCATCCAAACAAATCCCTACACTACTAACCCTTTCGGCATTAGCCCACGGAGCGCGGATCAAAATCTCACCTGAAGTAGTATGGGGGAATGCTGGAAGCAAGTTTCCGCACCCTAAGATGGTCATGATGTTAGTTTATACCCTTTGCCCCTACTTTCGTGCAGGTCACTAAGCCTTAGGGTTCTATCAGTCTACCCTTTATTTCACTCTTCAGTACCTCTGCAAAGGTTTATGACTGACCTTTGCGTAGCCCTAACCCGTGGTCCAGGTACTTTCATGTAGCTATGACAATGTATTGTAGGTTCCCAAGTTATCTCAAGTGTTTTAATTATATTACTAATCAATCACAGTTAACACCACATAAACTGATATCCTTACTTGTGTTCAATTAACTGATACAATCACATATATTTGTGCATAAAATAAACATTGTAAATTAAACCCAAAACACAATATAATCTGATGCATTAATAGCAACTAAATACATAGTAATTGCAGAATACTTCTCTTTATTGATATGTTTCAGTTTAATACAGACTCTACCTGCCCTACGCACACAGCTGCAGGGGTTCGCACACTCAGCTGTGGACTTCCACCCTAGGTGTTGGCTTATTGGGGCCTTGTTAGTGTTAGTCTTTGCAGCCTTCCACCAGTAATCAAACATGCTCTTACAAAGTGGTCATGGGGTGTCAATGTCAAATTTTTGTCATTTCAATGAGTCTTCAAGTAAAATTTGGTCACTAGGTATTAGGTCTAGGATTATTTTCTCTCCTTCCTAAATTTTCCTAGTATTGGTCCACTTCACCATTCGATTGAGTGTACCATCATTCAAATAATTTTCATCATCATTTCAAGTTTCAGTCGGTCATTTTACACCTTGTCTGTGCTTTAGTTGTGCTTAGATAATGCTCATTTCCCTCTCCTAGGGTTTTGAAGGTAATTTTCTTTGGATGGTCAAATCATCAAAAAAACTTGTATCTTGATGCTCATACACCTTCCCCTTCACTTAAAATTCTTTCTTAAACAATTTCCATCACTGATATCCCCTAAATTCATAATTTTCCCACAACCCCTAGCCTACTACTACAATTTGACACTTTTCTAGGTTAGGCCTGTGTTTTTCCCTTTTGGACCCCTTCCCCTCACTCAATATTTGAAATTCCACTTTCCCCTACTTCCTAACATCCCTCTCTACTTCTCAAAATTTTCTCAAGAAATTATAAGCCCCTCATCCCCTTCATTTCCCTTCATTTATACAAATCCCTTGTTCCACACATTGTGGTAGGTTTTATTCAAATGATGTTTCTGAGCAAGAAAAGATGAGTTTGAGAAAAGTGAGAGAGGTTTTTGTCCATAATAGGCACAGGAAGAAAAACTGCCTTCAGTTTTTACACAGGTCTCATGGTTTGGGAGAAATGTCCAAAACATCATTTGTCTCAGGAGAGTTGCTGCACTTCTGGAGTGACTTTGGGAAAATCACTATTTATCCTAGCTGGAGTGACCAAATGACTTTCTTGATGAGTCTAATGATAATTATACACATAAATATTTCCAATGAGCTATCATGAGCTCAATTTGGAGTTGAGAAATACCTTCAAAAGTTGAATACAACATCACTCTGCATTTTGGCAGCCTCATTCTGCACATTTTGACCAGTCTTGGGAGATTGAGCTTTTAACAGGACAAATGAACTCCAAATTAAAAAATTCAAGATGTTCAAGAAAGTAGAATTGACAAGATTTCCAATGAGCTATCCAACACGTAATTTTGACATAGGAAAGGTAGTCAAAATTTGTCTTGAAGTGGAACTGTACACTCGCTTCAAGCGCTGCGCGTTTACACGGTATTGTGCACTCCCTTCAGGTGTTGCGCACTCTCTTTACGCGTTGCGCATTTCCTCTGGGCACTATGCATTTGGCCAGTTTTTCCCATATTCATTCTCCAGTTTTCCTAATACCTTCTCTGCCTTAAAGCAAAAGTGTTGAGAAGATGGCTTACATTGCCCAAAGAAGAGAATGCAAAGATCAAATGAAAATCTTATTTCACCATTCCCTCATAAAGATCGTAGTTCTTTATCACCTTAAATAAATTAGCATTGCATGGAGTACATTTATAGCTAATCCCATTTTCACTCAAGTTTCCACTCAAGACATTCCATCATCATCTCATCCACCATCACCCCCATTAGCACCATCCCATGCACCTATTGCTTCACCTGATAGGAAACAGGACAGTGGTAAAGAAAATCAAGGTAATCAGGGTCAAAAAAACAAGTTTGGAAGGATTGGTTCAGGTACCATGGTTCATGTTAGGGCCTAAATATACCTCAGGTTGAAGGAAGTCAGGTCTAGGGTAACATCAAACCACGCTTAACTCGGTATCTAGCCCTACCTGGTCGGGAGAGGGCTCTTTCCTTCTTAATATCAATGAAAATTTATCAAGGAAGGCTTGAGATGACTGATATAAATACTAATTTTAGGCTAGGTATGTTTTCTCAAAATAATTTTATTGATTTAAATGATTGGTTGTTGGATTAGATGAGGAAGGCAACTTTGGGTCTGGGAAATGAACACAGATTTGCAGAGGTTTCTGTGGGGCGAGGTAGGCAAGTGTTTTAGCACTTTGAAATGAGTGTAATGGTGATTCTAAATACTGGTGAGGAGATGGAGAGGACATGCATAAGTCACGATTCATCTTCAAATAGTATAAAACATGTAAAATTAAATAAACCATAAGGCAGAGCACTGAAACATCAATGAATTCTACCTTGTACACTTGATTCATTTAGCTATGAAGAATAAATAGATGATGGTACACATAAACATAAGATCACTGAATAACAGAGAAGGAAACTATGCTAACTCACATTACCACAAGAATCCCACAAAATGCTGCAAAACCCTGGTTTATTTCATTGTCAAACTGTAGAAATGATGTACAATAGTGCTCAATGCATCCACAAGAGTCCAACCTTTACAAATGAATGAAAAAAACACATGATATAGACCTCCAAAACACCTGTGCTATCCATCAGGGGTTGAATCCATGATAACGGGGATGGTTTAAACCACATCTAAACTAGGAACACAAAAATATGCAGTGGAACATCTTGCCTCTAAAACCTAGGAAACTGATTCATTCAACTCTAAACCACCTACAACTGATGTAACTAACTTATCAAGTCAATTTTAATCATTTTTACATCATAGTACATCAATTTACATCATGTCACATCATTAATTTTACCATAAGAGAGAAAAATTCAAAGTAGAAGAAAACTAGGCAAAAAACAGAGTTTTTGAGCAAAATTGGAACTTTTTCATTACGTGCGTAGTGCCATTTTTCTGTGCGTAGTGCTTTTTCCAAGCTACTTTTGAAGGCATTCCCTTTCACCAAATTTTCTCCAAGATGGGTTGTTGTAAAGGTCTATCAGTTGAATTTCTAGGAAAAGTGGAATTTCTGAATTTAGTGTGCATTTCCCCTCCAAAATTTCAATCTCCCAAGACTGCTTCCTCTGTGGCCAAAAAGTGGTAGAGAGGGCATTTTTTGGGTGTTTTTGGCCCTTTTGGAGTTCCAAAACTTGTCAAAATTTCCTAGTAATTTTTGAGCATGCATAAATTTTCATAAGGAATCCAAAAATTCTAAGTTATCTTCAAATTTAGGTCCCTATAAAGAGTGAGCGCCGGTGGCACTACGCACCTGTTGGAAAAGCCTGTGCATAGCGCCACTGATTCTGTGCATAACGTTATTTTCAGATAACGTTTGGGAGGCTTCCCACTATCCACATTGGGTGCACAATAGCTAGTTGGAAAGCTTATTGAGTCTACTTTCCAACCCAACTTGATTTTTTCAATTTGGAGTTCATTTGTCCTATAAAAAGTCAAATCTCCCAAGATTGGTCAAAATGTGAAAAATGATGTTGTCTAAAGGCAGAGTGCTATTGCAATCCACGTTTGAAGGTCTTCCTCAACTCCAAATTGAGCTCATTATAGCTCATTGGAAATTTATTTGTGTCTAGTTATTATTTCACTAATCAATCAAGTCATTTGGCCAACCAAGCTAGGTGAAATATTTATTTTCCCAAGGTCACTTCAGAGGTGCATCAATTCTCCTAAGGAAAATATATTTTTGACATTTCTCTAAAACCATGACACCTGTGTAAAAAGTGAAGAATTTTTTTCTTCATTGGCCTATTTTGGACAAAAAACTCTCTCACTTTCTCCAAATTCATCTTCTATTTCTCAGAAACATCATTTGAGTAAAACCTACCCCGATGTGTGGAACAGGGGATTTGTCAAAATGAAGTGAAATAAAGGGTATAAGGGGTTCTAAATTCTTGAGGTAATTTTGGGAAGTAAGGAGGGATCCTAGGAAATAGGGGAAAGTGGAATTTCAAATATTGAGTAAGGGGAAGGGGTCCAAAAGGGCTAAACATTGGCCTAGCTTAGAAAATTGCCAAATTGTAGCAAGAAACTAGGGTTTGTGGAAAAATGAGGAATTTGAGGGATATCAGTGATGGGAAGTGTTTAATAAGATACACTAAGGATAAGGGAAGGTGTATGAGCATCAGGATATAAGTTTTGTTGATTATTTTATTATCCAAGAGAAAATGCCTTCAAAACCCTCGGAAGGGGAAATGAGCCTTACCCAAGTACAACTGAAGCATAAACAAGGTGTAAAATGACTCATTGGGACCTGAAATGATGATGAAAACTCTTTGAATGATGGTACACTCAGCTGAATGGTGACATGGACTGACATTTGGAAAATTTTGGAAGGAGTGAAAGCAAACCCTAGACCTAATGCCTAGAGATCAAATTTTACTTGAAGGATTTCTTCAGAGGACCACTTTGTAAGAGCATATTTGATCACTGGTGAAAGGCTTCAAAGACTGACACTAACATTGGCTCCAATGGGGATGGTAGCTTCTTGAAGGTGCCAAGAACTGCGGATCTTTGGGAGAGCGGACCAGTGCCTTATCCATTGGGCATGGAATAAAAAACTCAATATAAAATGCATGACTGAAAACTGACGACTTGATGACACAAACTGACTCAATACTAAAACATAATTGGCAAACTAGAAAATATGCTCAAGATAGAGCTTATTCAATAAAACCTATGCTACATGTTCCATTGATCACCTGATCAAGTGAAATGAAACAACCAATGCAACCAAGTAAGCATTTTGGCTATTGTTTGCATTCTCCACAAGTGCTTGCTTATGAACAATAAGAGAGAACTATTGAAAGGCAACCCCCATGAAAACTTGTAAATAGATCCGTTGAATAATATGGATTCTCTATCTGACTCCAAAAACACTGCATAAGGATCTTGAAATTCATGCACAATGGAACTTAGCTCATCCAATGGATTACTTTTCTTCTCATCGTACCATGAATACAAACTTTCATCTGAGCTTTGTGATGAGACTCCTACTGAAAATGACAAAGAAACCGGCTACCAAATCAAGTTTGTTTCAATACATGTTTCAAGGTCACAGGTAGCTAATGGAGAAGGACTTTGACTATAGACATCATCCAACACATCAGCTATTGGATCGTGAAAATTTTGAAAAGACTATTGCAACCCATTTTCTATTGGTTCTAATGAGATTGCATGATTTTTTACAAGCTGCTCATCCTTTACTGAAGATGTACTATGCAAAATTTCCTTCAAAAACTGAAATGATTCAAAACAGAATGGTACAGAATCATCTTGCATCATTTGATCACATGTTCCACATTCCAGGTCTTCATTATAAACTTGAAAATCAATGGCATTCATAGGCTGCAACTCTTGATATGAAAAGTCTTGAAAAAGGTTTTCATTGCCCTCAAGATGGTTCAGATCAAGACTCATCGACAGTTGATTTCTGATTTTATGAAAGTTGTCTTTGATGAACTGAAATGAAGCAAAACAAAGGCAAAGATCCTTCACTTACTTCAAAATTTGCTGCACTTTCCTCGTCATTTCCATAGCTGATATGTAACGGCTGATCACTATACTCGAACTGCTGAAAGTGAACTTCCTCCTTCCACAAACTAACTACTGATTTATCTACAGGATTAGCTTCTATTTGGAGAACATAATCAACATCATCATACTGATCAAACTTAGGCAAATCATTAGTACAAAACACATCATCAAGCATACATGTCATATCAAAATATCTCTCTTCTCCAAGATCTATAAAACAATCAATATCAGATCTATGACAACAGGGATAAGAAAGAAAAGGTTTTGGATTAGCCTCTTGTTCTTCTTCAATCAATGAGCCATGGTCTTGAACAACATACTCATTCCTTATAGTAATCTTTTGCATCATCTCTTCCACTGCACCTACCAAAATGTCGAGCTTTACCTCTAAAGATGTCGATTCCTCTAGATCTATGTTTTTCATCTCTTCTTCCTTCATCTTTGCCCTTCTGATCAACAGATTAGCCTCTACATCTACTGCACTATTTTTCATCTATTCAAGTGTTTCAAGGTCTCTTTCTCTCAGTTAAAACTCCATTTTTGGATCAAAGGCTTCCTGGTAGTGCAAGAGAGTGGATCTAGGAGGAGGCCTTATATTAACCGACATTGAAAAATAGACTTGGTTAAATCTGGCAGAAAATTGTTGTACTATCTCCCCTGGCAGTCTTTTAAGCTGTTTATACTCTTCTATAATCAAGAAATGGTTTTGTCTAATCATCCACTTGTCGAGGAAAACTTTGACGAACTACTGGTAATCTGAGATGCTTGCATCAAGCAAGGTTTTGAACCAACTCTTGACTTTGCCTTGCAAAGAAAGAGCAAAAATCCTAATACTGACATCTTCTTCATCAACTTCAAAAAGGTTGAGAAAAGACTCAAAATTCAATACATGTCTCTCAGTAGTGATGTTTTCACAGTCACCATCAAATATTGGTAGATATAGGTCATAATTTTTAGGGAAAGCATGGGATAGAGGAGGTAAAATCAGAGGCTTGTATCGATCTGGAATTTTACAAGGTGTAGGAGTATGTACAGAAGGTGAAAAATCAGTCTTGGTCTCTTGAGGCTCATCAGTTTGAAGATGGTCATCACAAGCTTCAGAAAAAGGGTCTTGATCAAGCTCAAAAGCATGCAAATCTTTGGTATTCACAATCTTCAAAGGGAAGGAATGACATGCAGCCGAGGATCTTTTCTCAAATACAATATACTTTGCAAAACCTTCTTGACATTCTCGGGAAAAGAGAAGAAATAATTTATAACGAAGAACATAATGTATTGGATGAAATTCCAACTTGAATACTTGATCTCTCCATATTGTTCTTTCATGTTTTTGCTGGTAAAGTTCATCCTCCAGTGGAGTCCTTGGATTTGATCTTGAAACTGATTTGGAGTCGCCGGGTGAATGATTTCAGCCTTTCTGATGTCTGATCGTTGTACACCATCAACAATCAGATCTAAAATTGATTAGATTTCCCTGAGGAACATAAAACTACATTCCCCAGTATGGTCACCACTATGTTATGGCCTAAATCTACCTTAGGCTGAAGGAAGGCATGTCTAGGGTAACATCAAACCATGCTTAACCTGGTAGCTAGCCCTACCAGGTCGGGAGAGGGATCTCTTCTTGTCAATATCAATGAAAATTTATCAATAAAGGCTTGAGATGACTGATATAAAGACTAATTTTAGGCTAGGTATGTTTGCTCAGAAGAATTTGATTGATTTAAATGATTGGTTGCTGGATCAGATGAGGAAGACAACTTTGGGTCTCGGAAATGAATACAGATTTGCAGAGTTTTCTGTGGGGCGATGTAGGCAAGTGTTTCAACACTTTGAAATGAGTGTAATGGTGATTCTAAAGATTTGTGAGGAGCTATAGAGGGCATGCATAAGTCATGAGTCCTCTTCAAATAGTAGAAAACATGTAAAACTAAATAAACCCTAAGGTAGAGCACCGAAACATCAATGAATTCTACCTTTTACACTTGATTGATTTAGCTATGAAGAATAAAGAGATGATGCTACACATAAACATAAGATCACTGAATAACTGAGAAGAAAACTATGCTAACTTACATTACCACAAGAATTCCACAAAATGCTGCAAAACCTTGGTTTATTTCCTTGCCAAACTGCAGAAATGATGTACAATAGTGCTTAATGCGTCCACAAGAGTCCAACCTTTACAAATGACTGAAAAAACACATGATATAGACCTCCAAACCACCTGTGCTATCCATCAATGGTCGAATCCATGAGAAGAGGGGTGGTTTCAACCATATCTAAACTAGGAACACAAAAATAGGTAGTGGAATAGCTTGCCTCTAAAACCTAGGAAACTGGTTCATTCAACTCTAAAACACCTACAACTGATGTATCTACCTTATCAAGTCATTTTTTATAAATTTTAAATCATAGTACATCAATTTACATCATGTCACATCATGAATTTAACCATAAGAGAGAAAAAGTCAAACTAGAAGAAAACTAGGTGAAAAACAGAGTTTTTGAGCAAAATTGGCACTTTTTCATCCTGTGCATAGCGCTTTTTCCAAGCTACTTTTGAAGGCCTTCCCCTTCAACAAATTTTCTCCAAGATGGCTTGTTGGAAAGTTATATCTATCCAATTTCTAGGAAAAGTGGAATTGTTGAATTTTGTGTCCATTTGCACCTCCAAAATTGCAATCTCCCAAGATTGCTTCTTGTGTGACCAAAACATGGCAGAGAGGGCATTTTTTGGGTGTTTTTGGCCCTTTTGGAGGTCCAAAACTTGTCAAAATTTCCTAGTAATTTCTGAGTATGCATAAATTTTCATAAGGAATCCAAAATTTCCAAGTTTTATTTAAATGGAGGTCCCTATCAAAAGCGAGCGCTGGTGGCGCTACTCACCTATTGGAAAAGCCTATGTGTAACGCCACTGATTCTGTTCATAGCACCATTTTCAGATCAAGTTTTGGAGGCCTTCTTGGTGTCCAAATTGAGTGCACAATAGCTCGTTGGAAATATTATTGAGTCTACTTTCAAGAAAAACTTTAATTTTGAATTTTGAGTTCATTTGTCCTGTCAAAAGTCAAAGCTCCCAAGCCTGGTCAAAATAGGCAAAATGAGGTTGTCTAACGGCAGAGTGCTATTGCAGTGAACTTTGGAAGGTCTTCCTCAACTCCAAATTTAGCTTGTAATAGCTCATTGGAAATGTATTTGTGTCTAGTTATCATTTCACTCATATAGCAAGTCATTTGGCCAACCAAGCTAGGACAAATATTTATTTTCCCAAGGTCACTTCAGAGGTGCATCAATTCTTCTGAGGCAACTGTATTTTTGACATTTCTCTAAAACCATGACAGCTGCATAAAAATTGAAGGAGTTTTTTCTTCCTTGGCCTATTTTGGGCAAAAAATTCTCTCACTTTCTCCAAATTCATCTTCTATTTCTCAGAAACATCATTTGAGTAAAACCTAGCCCGATGTGTGGAACAGGGGATTTGTTGAAATGAAGTGAAATAAAGGGGATAAGGGGCTTCTAAATTCTTGAGGAAATTTTGGTAAGTAGGGAGGGATGTTAGGAATTAGGGGAAAGTGGAATTTCAGAGATTGAGTAAGGGGAAGGGGTCCAAAAGGGATAAACACAGGCCTAACCTAGAAAATTGTCAAATTGTAGCAAGAAACTAGGGTTTGTGGAAAAATGAGGAATTTGAGGGATATCAATGACAGGAAATGTTTAATAAGGTACATTAAGGATAGGGGAAGGTGTATGAGCATCAGGATACAAGTTTTGTTGATGATTTGACCATCCAATAGAAATTACCTTCAAAACCTTAGGAGAGGGAAATGAGCCTTACCCAAGTACAACTGAAGCATGAACAAGGTGTAAAATGACTCATTGGGACCTGAAATGATGATGACAACTCTTTGAATGATGGTACACTCAGCTGATTGGTGACATGGACCAACATTTGGAAAACTCTGGAAGGAGTGAAAACAAACCCTAGACCTAATACCTAGAGACCAAATTTTACTTTAAGGCTCATTGAAATGACAAAATTTGACTTTGACACTCTGAGACTACTTTGCAAGAGCATATTTGATCATTGGTGGAAGGCTTCAAAGACTGACACTAACATTGGCTCCAATGGGGATGGTAGCTCCTTGGATGTGCCAAGAATTGCAGATCTTTGGGAAAGCAGACTAGTGCCTTATCCATTGGGCATGGAATCAAAAACTCAATCTAAAACGCATGACTGAAAACTGACGACTTGAAGACACAAACTGACTTAAAACTGACTCAATGCTAAAACAAAACTGGTAAACTAGAAAATATGCTCAAAATAGAGCTTATTCAATACAACCTACGCTAGTTGTTCCATTCATCACCTGATCAAGTGAAATGAAACAACCAATGCAACCAAGTAAGCATTTTGGTTGCTGTTTGCATTCTCCACAAGTGCTTGCTTGTGAACAACAGGAGAGAACTACTGAAAGGCAATCCCCATGAAAACTTGTAAACAAATCCGTTGAATAATATGGATTCTCTATTTGACTCCAAAAACACTGCATAAGGATCTTGAAATTCATGCACACTGGGACTTAGCTCATCCAATGGATTACTTTTCTTCTCCTCGTACCATGAATACAAAATTTCATCTGAGCTTTGTGACGAGACTCCTACTGAAAATGAAAAAGAAACTGACTGCCAAAACAAGTTTGTATCAATACATGTTTCAAGGTCACAGGTAGCTAATGGAGAAGGACTTTGACTATAGAAATCATCCAACACATCAGTTATTGGATCGTGAAAATTTTGAAAAGACTGTTGCAACCCATTTTCTATTAGTTCTAATGAGATTGCATGATTTTCTACAAGCTGCTCATCCTTTATAGAAGATGTACTATGCAAATTTTCCTTCAAAAACTGCAATGATTCAAAACAGAATGGTACGAAATCATCTTGCATCATTTGATCACATGTTCCAGATTCCAAGTATTCATTAGAAACTTGACAATCAATGGCATTCAGAGGCTACAAATCTGGATATGAAAAGTCTTGAACAAGGTTTTCATTGTCCTCAAGATGGGCCAGATCAAGACTCATCGACAGTTGATTTCTGATTTTATGAAAGTTGTCTTTGATGAACTGAAACGAAGCAAAACAAAAAGGCAAATATCCTTCACTTACTTCAAAATTTTCTACACTTTCCTCGTCATTTCCATAGCTGATATGTAACGGCTGATCACTATACTCGAACTGCTGAAAGTGAACTTCCTCCTTCCACAAACTAACTACTGATTTTTCTGCAAGATTAGCTTTTGTATGGAGAACATAATCATCATCATCACACTGATCAAACTTAGGCAAATCATTAGTATAAAACACATCATCAAGCATACATTTCATATCAAAAAATTTCTCTTCTCCAAGATGATCTATAAAACAATAAATATCAGATCTATGACAATTGAGATAAGAAAGAAAAAGTTTTGGATCAGCCTCTTGTTCTTCTTCAATCAACGAGCCATGGTCTTGAGCATCATACTCATTCCTTGTAGTAATATTCTACGTCATCTCTTCCACTACACTTACCAAAATGTCGAGCTTCACCTATAAAGATGTCGATTCCTCTAGATCTATGTTTCTCATCTCTTCTTCCTTCATCTTTTCCCTTCTGATTAGTAGATTAGCCTCTACATCTACTACACTATTTTGCATCTCTTCAAGTGTTGCAATGTTTCTTCTCTCAGTTGAAACTCCATTTCTGGATCAAAGGCTTTTGGTAGTGCAAGAGAGTGGATCCACGATAGCTTGTTGGAAATATTATTGAGTCTACTTTACAGCACAACTTAAATTTTTCAATTTGGAGTTCATTTGTTCTGTCAAAAGTCAAATCTCCCAAGATTGGTCAAAATGTGCAAAATGAGACCACCTAAAGGTAGATTGCTGTTGCAGTCAACTTTGGAAGGTATTCCTCAACTCCAAATTGAGATCATGATATCTCATTGGAAAGATATTTGTGTCTAGTTATAATTTAACTTATCAAGCAAGTCATTTGGCCAACAA
Source organism: Pinus taeda (assembly GCA_000404065.3). Classification (NCBI taxonomy): domain Eukaryota; kingdom Viridiplantae; phylum Streptophyta; class Pinopsida; order Pinales; family Pinaceae; genus Pinus; species Pinus taeda. The sequence continues at coordinate 192,511 of APFE030257618.1, forward strand.
AGCTAGGAGAAATCTTGATTTTCCAAAGGCCACTCCAGAAGTGCAGCAACCCTCTTGAGGCAACTTTACTTTTGACATTTCTGTAAAACCATGACACTTGTGTAAAAAGTGAAGGAGGTTTTTCTTTCTTGGCCTACTTTAGACAAAACCCTCTCTCATGTTTCTAAAATTCAATTTTTCTTTCTCATAATGATCATTTGAGTAAAACCTATCCCGATGTCTGGAACAGGGGATTTATGGAAATGAAGTCAAATAAAGGGGATAAGGGGCTTCTAAATTCTTCAGGAAATTTTAGGAAGTAGGGAGGGATGTTAGGAAATAGGGGAAAGTTGAATTTGAAATATTTAGTAAGGGGAAGGGGTCCAAAAGGGCTAAACATAGGCCTAGCCTAGAAAATTGTCAAATTGTAGCAAGAAACTAGGGTTTGTGGAAAAATGAGGAATTTGAGGGATATCAGTGGTGGGAAGTGTTTAATAAGGTACATTAAGGATAGGGGAAGATGTATGAGCATCAGGATATAAGTTTTGTTAATGATTTGACCATCTAAGCGAAATTACCTTCAAAACCCTAGGAGAGGGAAATGAGCCTTATCCAAGTACAACTGAAGCACGAACAAGGTGTCAAAAGACTCATTGGGACCTGAAATCATGATGAAAACTCTTTGAATGATGGTACACTTAGATTAATGTTGACATGGACTGACATTTGGAAAAATCTACATGGAGTGAAAAAAAACCCTAGACCTAATACCTAGAGACCAAATTTTACTTAAAGGCACACTGAAATGACAAAATTTGACTTTGACACTCTAAGACTACTTTGTAAGAGCATATTTTATCACTAGTGGAAGGCTTCAAAGACTGACACTAACAGTGCATACTTATCAGAGAGGACATAGGCAAGTGTTTGCCCCACATATTGTGGGAGGGGCCCTTCTCTTATCATCAATAAAACAGGTACGCAAAGGAAAGGAAAAGGTGGCTGAAACAAAGATGCAACAATAGGAAGAACACCTCCATGAAACTAAGCAAGATTTTAACCTAGTGGACTTAGATGAGGAGGGTGAAAAAAGAAACACTAGAATGCTCATCAGAGAGCAAGAGGCACTGATGGGTGAGTTAGAGGTGAACCTGCAAAGAGCCAAATACCTCATCTCTTATTACAAACAGGGAAACAGTAAATTGGAGAGTAAGCATGAGCTTATGGACGTTCAGCTCACCAATGACAAAAGGGAAGCACAAAAGGTTAGGTGGAACTAGAGAAAGGCTATGGTGACTATGGTGAGCCCTTGGATGAAGAGATTCCCAGGAGGAGGCCTAAGACTAGAGACCTAAAGCGAGATTTGGAGCTTGAGAATGAAAAAGAAGCTCAACTTGCCAACCAACTCACCTTGAATGAACAAATGGGCCAAATGGTGAATGAGAACAAGGAGTATTGGCTCGAGAGGTCTAACACTCACCTTGAGGGCTTGTTGGGAAAAGCTAATAGAGATGTAGAGGTGCAAAGGAGGATGGCCAAACATTATGCCATGAGGGACAAGATTGCTAGAGCTAAGCTCAAAACGGTTCAAGCAAAAATTGAAGCCCTAGCTCACCAAGAAGATAAGGACAAGCTTAACCTACTAGTGGATGCTTCACTATAGGCCTAGTCACCTTCAACATCAGCCATCACAACCATTTTTGAGGAGCCTTGGCTCAGTTTTTGATTTCCTAGCTTTTCTATGATTTTTAGGCATTTAATTTAGCTTTTGAGGCACCTTTTAAGAAATGGCCACCGCCATTGGATTCAGAAAGCCATGTACATGCAAGAAAACCATATTTCTAGGTGTGAAAGTTAGATTTTCTAGGTGTAAAGGCCAAAAAACCACCAAAATTTCATGTTTCTGCCTATTTTTTGAGCCTGGCGCTGAGCATTTGAGAAATATTGGTAGATTGCAATTTTGGAGGGTTAAATCAAGCTCAAATGGGAAACCAAGGGCAGTTTTGGAAACTAGATAGGACAAGTTTTCCAATGAGCTATCATGAGCCAGATTTGGAGGTTAGGAAGGCAGTCAAAAATCAGCTGGAAGTTGGCACTCTGCACTCTCTTCGGGCGCTGCACGTTTGACACTGGTGCTACGCACTTAATAGATTGCCTATTTTTTCACTGTTTCTTCTAGAATTTACTTTTCACCTATGGGATTTTGATGTTTTCACTGACGGAATGTAAAATAATGATGTAATTAATGTATATTTTGGTTACCTAGGGTAGATACATCAGATAAATGGCCTAAGTGGCATGTAATGAATCAGTTTGCATCAACTCAGGGATGAGTCAGTTTGACCCCCCTAGTCTTTAGATTTTAGTTCGGTTTGTTGTGCAATTGCACCTCCTCTCATGGATCCGACCCCTGAGGCTAGGATGGGTTATTTTGATGCATATATTATGTATTTTCTTAGACATTTGTTGAGGTTGGACTCACTTGGATGCTCAAAGCTTGATTGTACGTCATTGTAAGCAGTTTGGCAAGGAGATTAATCAGATTTGTAGCTATTTTTATGGGATCCCTATGGTATGGAGTTTTAGCACAATTTCTTCTTTTGTAATCATTTGTTTACATGTTTTATGTATGCCATCGTACATTTCATTGCTTCTTATTGAATTTTATCAAGTTTCATAGGTAGAATCCATTGTAACAGTGCTCTACCTTGGGAAATCATTCAATATTTCATGTTTTCTACTATTTGAGAAGGATCCATGATTGTCACATGCCCTCCTAAGATCCTCATCAATGTTAAACACCTCACACCATTAAGCCTAAAGTGATAAAGCCTATGCCTACTTTGCCGCATAGAACACCCTGCATTTTTGACCTAATTTCCCAGACTTAAACTGCCCAGCTCCATCTAATCTAGTAAAACACCAACAAATTCAATCAAAATCTTCGTGCTACTATACCTAGCCTAAAATCCTTTACCTGATCCAATCATATTGACTGAGATCCTTACAGAGAAAGCCCTCTCCGGGCCTAGTAGGGCTAGCTACTAGGGTAAGCTCGGTTTGTGGTTACCCTGGAATTACCTCCCTTCAGCTTGAGGTCAATCTAGGTGATAACAGGCCTGACCTAGGTTCAGAGTTATTTTACCCAAACAAATCCTGGTACTATTGGCCCTTTCAGCAACAATCTGCAGAGCACGGACTGAGGTCTCAACCTGAAGTAGTATGGGAGGGTGCTAAAACTAGGTTTTCACACCCTGGAGATGTGTGATGAGTTCAAGTGGTCCATGGTTTGACCCTGTGCACAGGTTGCTTCACACTTTCCATATTTTGCAACCTAATATACTGCCTTCACGGAGCCCTACCCAGGAGCTGAATGTCGTGCTATGTGTTATTACCCAAGACCTTACTAGTACTCCACCGTTAGTTAATTAGCTTTGCCCACTTGAGTGCTTTAAGGATACTATTAGCACTCAAATCTACCTTAGGCTAAAATAAGGTAAAACTCAAGGCTACATCAAACCACGCTCAGCCTCGTAGCTAGCCCTACGAGGATAGGAGAGGGCTCTCTCTGGGTCAATCTCAGCAAAAGGTAATTGATGAGGCTCGAGATGACTAAACTGATAATTAATTTTAGGCTAGGTATGAAGTACAAGGAGTTTGAAGTTGATTTTTTGGGGTTTTTGTGTTGAAACAAGGAAAGGCAAATTTGGGTGCGGGAATGAGACACAGTTTTTGCAGAGCTCCGATTGGGGCAAGGAAGGTGATTGTCTTGATGCTTTAAAAGTGAAAGAGATGGATAGATCAGACTGGTGAGGAGCTAAGGAGAGCAAGAAGCTTTCAAGGATTCTCCTTAAATAGATGAAAACATAGAAAATCAAACAAACTTAAAGGCAGAGCATATCAAATTATGGATTCTACCTTAACACTTTATTTGTTCAATTGCAGAAGATGAGAGAAGGAAAATGACACACATAACAACTTACAGATACTAAAAGAAGCACACCATCAAAACATAAAGCCACATGAATCCCAAACAGTGCTGCAAAACCCTGGTCTTTCCTTAGCCAAAAATGCAGAGAAAATATGTACAATAGTATGCCAAAGCAATCCCAGGTGTCCAACCCTGAAAAAGACTTAGAAAATACATAATATAGGAAAGCCAACCCATTCCCTTTCCTCTATGGGTCGATATCATCATCCTAGGATCTATTTCAACCAACTCTAAACAAAGCACTACAATCTAGGCAGTCAAAACAACTTGCCTCTATAAGGTAGGAAACTGTTTCATTCATTAAATTTTCACTCTTTGGTGAATGAATCTTCTAGAACAAGTAACTAGGTGCCAAAATTACATCATGTTCAGTCAATTACATCAAGAGAAGTCAAAAATTACATCAAGAAGTGAAACTGGTGAAAACTGGCCGAATTCCTGAGCTGGAGGATGAAAATTTGACCAAAAACCTCTATGCGTAGCGCACTGATATCCATGCGTAGCACACCTTTCATCCTGTTTTTGGGGCACTTCCTGACATCCAAATTGAGCGCATGATAGCTCGTTGGAAAGCTCTAGATGTCTACTTTCCAACCCAAGTTTAATTTCCCAATTTGGAGCTCATTTTCCCCCTCCAAATTGTATTCTCCTAGAAGTACTTCCTGCTGGAGCAAAAGGTGGCAGCAAAGTAGTTTTCATGGTGTTTTTGGGCCCTTTGGTCATCCAGACCTTGATGAAATGCTTCGGAAATACTTGAGCATGCATAAATTACCATGAAAAACCAAAAAATATAAATTTTTCCTTCATCAAGTGTCCCAATCAAAAGCGAACACATTGACGCGCTACCCATATAGCTGAAAAACCTGTTTTTAGGCCAAAATTTTTCAAAATGACAAAAATTTCTCCAAATTTGCTCAAATTTGGAACGAAGATCCTCCATCATGTATCATGCCCAGCCAATGAAGCCTCGGCCAAAATCTGGAGTGGATCAGGTGTTTCACGGCGCTTCAGTGTCCTCCTGGTGTATGCATTTCAGTGGTGCAATCTCTGTCTTGGTTGTATGATGTGTTGTTGTCAGCCATGGTGTTACAAAGTGTATGTTCAGCTTGTTGAAAATGAGAAATGAGACCTTGGTGTATTTATCTCCAATCTCCAAATGCGTGCCAAAGGGGAATGAGGGATTGAGAACACCTATAAGTGAGATAGGAATGGGATATGGTGATGGGGGGTAGTTTTGAAGGACATGAGTGAAATGAAATGGCAACATATCAGTGAGTCAAGTGGAATCAAGGACAAAGAAACAACCTTTGAATGTTATGGAGATTAGGCTTTTACCAATGGAGGAATGTAGTAGTAAGTAATGGGGTTTGGGATTTCACATGGGAACCAAAAGTATAAAGGGATATGAGAATAATGAATATGGGGAAGGGACAACGATATGATCACATGGCAGCGACAACAGTGATGGAATACAAAGAAAAGGTTGAAAAATGGCAAGAATTTAGCACCAACACAATCTTCAAACTTTATGCATAACCCTAGGAGCAGATTTGGTATAAGGTAGGGTTTGATGTTCACCATATCAAACACTTATTTTCTTTACATTCGAAACACCATAACAAATCCACGAATCACTGAGCAGGCATACATAACTTAATTGCAGACAAATGAAGTGGTTTTATGAGAATTTGGGTGATTAATTTTTGTTTTCCAGCCTTGGGCTATATGTGTAGCGTTCTCCCGATGCATAGCGTGCATGTAATTTTACACAGGCTGATGAAGCCCAATGCGTAGCACGCTCCCAATGCGTAGCGTGCTACTTAGTGCATTTTGCAGGAGGATTTTGGAGGCCTTCCCAGTGTCGAAATCGAGCGCAAGATAGCTTGTTGGAAAGGTATTTTGGAGGCCTTCCCAGTGTCAAAATCAAGTTCAGGATAGCTTGTTGGAGTTCATTTTCCTTGTCAAAAATCAAATCTCCCAAGACTGGTCAAAATGTGCCAAATGAGGCTGCCTCAAGGTAGAGTGCTGTTGCAGTCAACTTTTGAATGCCTTCCTCAACTCCAAATTGAGCTCATGATAGTTCATTGGAAATATATTTTCATCTAGCTATCCTTTGACTCATCAAGAAAGTTATTTGGCCAACCAAGCTAGGAGAAAACTTGATTTTTCCAAGGTCACTTCAGAGGTGCATCAATTCTCCTAAGGCAGTTGTATTTTTGACATTTCTCTAAAACCATGACACTTGTGTAAAAAGTGAAGGATTTTTTTCTTCCTTGGCCTGTTGTAGACAAAAACCTCTCTCAGTTTTTCAAAATTCATCTTTGATTGCTCTGGAACATCTTTTGAGTGAAACTTATCCCGATGTGTGAAACAAGTGATTTTGTCTAAATGAAGCGAAATGAAGGGGATAAGGGGCTTCTAAATTCTTGGGGAAATTTTTTGAAGTAGGAAGGGATGTTAGGAAGCAGGGGAAAGTGGAATCTCAGAGATAGAGTGAGGGGAAGGGGTCCAAAAGGGAAAAACACAGGCCTAGCCTAGAAAATTTCCAAGTTGTGGCAAGAAACTAGGGTTTGTGCAAAAATGAGGAGTTTGGGGGATCTTAGTGATGGAAAGTGTTTAATAAGGTACATTAATGATAGGGAAAAGTGTATTAACATTAGGATACAAGTTTTGCTAATGATTTGACCATTCAAGAGAAATTGCCTTCAAAACCCTAGGAGAGGGAAATGAACCTTGCCTAGGCGCAACTGAGGCATGAACAAGGTGTAAAATGACCATTGGACCCTGACATGATGATGACAACCCTATGAATGATGATAGACTCAGCTGAATGATGACATAGCCTGCCATTTGGACAACTTTAGAAGGAGTGAAAGCCAACCCTAGACCTAATGCCTAGTGACCAAATTTTGCTTGAAGACTCACTGAAATGACAAAATTTGACCTTGACACTTCAACACTTGTAAGAGCATGTTTGATCACTGGAGGAAGGCTGCAAAGACTGACACTAACATTGGCTCCAATGGGGATGGTAGCTCCTTGGAGGTGCCAAGAACGGTAGATCTTTGGGAGAGCAGACCAGCACCTTATCCATTGGGCAATGGAGTCAAAAACTCAAAATGAAATGCATGACTGAAAACTGATGACTTGATGACACAAATTGACTCTCACTCAACTAAGAACTGACTCGATACTTAAACGCAACCTCCAAACTGGAAATGATGCTCAAAGTGGAGCTTATTCATCAAAACCTACTCTAACAGTTTCATTCATCACCTGATCAAGTGAAATGAAACAACCAATGCAACTAAGTAAGTATTCCATCTGCTGTTCGAATTTTCCGCAAGTGCTCACTTATGAACAACAAGAGAGAACTACTGAAAGGAAACTCCCATGACAACTTGGAAACAGATCAGTTGAATGATATGGATCCTCTATCTGCCTCCAAAAACATTGCATAAGGATCTTGAAATTCAAGCACACTAGAACTTAGCTCATCTAATGGATTACTTCTCGTTTCCTCATACCATGAATGCAAACTTTGATCTGAGCCTTGTGACAAGACCTCTGCTGAAAATGACAAAGTAACTGGCTGCCAGATCAAATTCATATCAGCACATGTTTCAAGCTCACATGTAGTCAATGGAGAAAGATGTTGGCTGCAAACCTCATCCAAAACATCAGCTATTGGATCATGAAACACTTGAAAATACTGTTGCAAACCATTTTCTATTGGTTCCAATGTGATTACATGATTGCCTACATGCTGCTCATTCTTTACTGAAGATGTACTATGCAATTTTCCCTTCAAAAGCTGAAATGATTCAAAACAGAAAGGTAGGGAACCTTCTTGTATCATTTGATCATATGTGTCAGCTTCCATGCCTTCATCTGCAACTTGACAATCAATGGCATTCGGAGGCTACAAAGCTAAATATGAGAAGTCTTGAACAAGGTTTTTGTTGCCTTCAAGATGATCTAAATCAAGACTTGTTGGCAGCTGATTTCTGATTGTATGGAAGTTGTCTTTGATGAACTGACATGAATCAAAACAAAAAGGCAAAGATCCTTCACTTATTTCAAAATTTGCTGCACTTTCCTCATCACTGTCATAGCTGATATGTGATGGCTAAACATTGTATTCGAGCTACTGAAAGTGAACTTCCTCCTCCCACAAACTAGTTGCTGATTTGTCTGTAACAGTAGCTTCTGTTTAGAGAACATAATCATCATCATACTGATCAAACTAAGGCAAATCATCGTTATAAAAGACATCATCAAGCATACATGTCATATCAACATATCTCTCTTCTCCAAGATTATTAATAAGACAATCATCATCAGATCTATAACAATTAGCATCAGAAAGAAAATGTTTTGGAGCAGCAAATTGTTCTTCTTCAATCAGCGAGCCATGGGCTTGAACATCATAATCATTCCTTGGGGTGATCCTTTGCATCATCTCTTCTACTACACTTACCAAAACGTCAAGCTTCACCTCTAGAGATTTTGATTCCTCCGGATCTATGTTTTTCATCTCTTCTTCCTTCAACCTTGCCCTTCAGATCAGCAAGTGAGCCTCTACATTTACTGCACTGTTCTGCATCTCATGAAGTGTTGCAATATTCCTTTCTCTCAGCTGAAACTCCATTTCCAGATCAAAGGCACCCGGATAGTGCAAGAGAGTAGATCTAGGAGGAGGCCTTATATCAATCGGGATCGAATAATAAACTTGGTTAAATCTGGCAGAAAATTGTTGTACTGTATCCCCTGGTTGCCTTTTCAGTTGGTTATACTCTTCTATAATAAGGAAAAGGTTCTGCCCGATCATCCACCTGTCGAGAAAAACTTTGACGAACTGCCGGAAATCTGAGATGCTCGCATCAGGGAGGGTTCTGAACCAACTCTTCACTTTGCCTTGCAAAGAAAGAGAAAAAAGCCTTATACTGACATCTTCTGCATCAACTTCGAAAAGATCTAGAAAGACTTCAAAATTCTGCACAGTCTCAGCGTTGACATTCATTTTCACCATCGACCTCGGCAAGTATAGATCATTTTTTTGGGAAGCATGGAGACAGAAGGTAAAACAAGAGGTTTATACCGATCTAGAATTACAGTTTGGGGTATGTACAGCAGGTATAGAACAGTCTTGGTTTCTTGGGGCTCATCAATTGAAGATGGTCACACAAAATTTAAGAAGAAAAGTCTTTATCAAGCTCAAATATGCAAATTTTTGCTATCACAACGTTCAAGGGAAAGAATCAGCTGCAGGCCGAGGATCTCTTCTCAAACATAGTATACTTTGCAAAGCCTTCTTTACATTCTTGGGAAAAGAGAAGAAATAATTTATGACAAAGAACAAAATGTCTTGGATGAAATTCCAACTTGAATCCCTGATCTGTCCATGTTGTCCTTTCATGTTTTTGCTGGTTCATCCTCCAGTGGAGTCATTGGATCTGATCTCGAAAATGATTTAGAGTTGCCAGGTGAATGATTTCAGCCTTTCCAGTGTCTGATCATTGTCCACCATCAACAATCAGATCTGAACTCGATACATGTACTGGGGCAATTTATAAGTTAAGTGTTACGATTACAAGCTAGACCGGAGATCGACTGAAGCAACATTTATCTATTATGCGCTTGCAGAGCAATGTGTAGTTCGAAGGCTACCTGGCATGACTTCAGACTCCGTCTGTGGCTATAAATCAAATAACACTAACAAGCAAACTAGGTCTTCCCCAGTATGGTTGCCATTATTTTAGCGCTCAAATCTACCTTAGGCTGAAATTAGGTAGAACTCAAGGCTACATCAAACCACGCTCAGCCTCGTAGCTAGCCCTACGAGGATAGGAGAGGGCTCTCTCTGGGTCAATATCGGCAAAAGGTAATCGATGAGGCTCGAGATGACTAAATTGATAATTAATTTTAGGTTAGGTATGAAGTACAAGGAGTTTGAAGTTGATTTTTTGGGGTTTTTGTGTTGAAACAGGGAAAGGCAAATTTGGGTGCGGGAATGAGACACAGTTTTTGCGGAGGTCTGATTGGGGCAAGGAAGGCGATTATCTTGATGCTTTAAAAGTGAAAGAGATGGATAGATCAGACTGGTGAGGAGCTAAGGAGAGAAAGAAGCTTTCAAGGATTCTCCTTAAATAGATGAAAACATAGAAAATCAAACAAACTTAAAGGCAGAGCATATCAAATTATGGATTCTACCTTAACACTTCATTTGTTCAATTGCAGAAGATGAGAGAAGGAAAATGACACACATAACATCTTACAGAAACTAAAAGAAGCACACCATCAACACATAAAGCCACATGAATCCCAAACAGTGCTGCAAAACCCTGGTCTTTCCTTAGCCAAAAATGCAGAGAAAATATGTACAATAGTATGCCAAAGCAATCCCAAGTGTCCAACCCTGAAAATGACTTAGAAAATAAATAATATAGGCAAGCCAACCCATTCCCTTGCCTCTAGGGGTCCCGCTCATCATCCTAGGAGCTGTTTCAACCAACTCTAAACAAAGCACTACAATCTAGGCAACCAAAACAACTTGCCTCTATAAGTTAGGAAACTGATTCATTCATTAAATTTTCACTCTTTGGTGAATGAATCTTCTAGAACAAGTAACTAGGTGCCAAAATTACATCATTTTTAGTCAATTACATCAAGAGAAGTCAAAAATTACATCAAGAAGTGAAACTAGTAAAAACTGGCTGAATTCTTGAGCTGGAGGATGAAAATTTGACCAAAAACCTCTATGCGTAGCGCCCTGATCTCCATGCGTAGTGAACCTTTCAGCTTGTTTTTGGGGCACTTCCCGACATCCAAATTGAGCTCATGATATCTCGTTCGAAAGCCCTGGATGTCTGATTTCCAACCCAAGTGGAATTTCCCAATTTCGAGCTCACTTTCCCCCTCAAAATTGAATTCTCCCAGAAGTTCTTCCTGCTGGAGAAAAAGGTGGCAGCAAAGTGGTTTTCATGGTGTTTTTGGGCCCTTTGGTCATCCATAACTTGATGAAATGCTTCGAAAATACTTGAGCATGCATAACCTACCATGAAAAACCAAAAAATATAAATTTTTCCTTCAGCAAGTGTCCCAATCAAAAGAGAGCGCGTTGACATGCTACCCATATAGCTGAAAAACCTGTTTTTAGGCCAAAATTTTTCAAAATGACAAAAATTTCTCCGAATTTGCTCAAATTTGGAACGAAGATCCTCCATCATGTATCATGCCCAGCCAATGAAGCCTCGGCCAAAATCCGGAGTGGATCAGGTGTTTCACGGCGCTTTAGTGTCCTCTTGGTGTATGCAGTTCATTGGTGCAATCTCTGTCTTGGTTATATGATGTGTTGTTGTCATTCATGGTATTGCGAAGTGTATGTTCAGCTTGTTGAAAATGAGAAATGAGACCTTGGTGTCTTTATCTCCAATCGCCAAATGTGTGGCAAAGGGGAATGAGGGATTGAGAACACCTATAAGTGAGATAGGAATGGGATATGGTGATGGGGGGTAGTTTTGAAGGACAGGAGTGAAATGAAATGGCAACATATCAGTGAGTCAAGTGGAATCAAGGAAAAAGAAATAGCCTTTGAATGTTATGGAGATTAGGCTTTTATCAATGGAGGAATGTAGTAGTAATTAATAGGGTTTGGGATTTCACATGGGAACCAAAAGTATAAAGGGATATGAGAATAATGAATATGGGGAAGGGACAACGATATGATCACATGGTAGCGACAGCAGTGATGGAATACAAAGAAAAGGTTGAAAAATGGCAAGAATTTAGCACCAACACAATCTTCAAACTTTATGCATAACCCTAGGAGCAGATTTGGTATAAGGTAGGGTTTGATGTTCACCATATCAAACACTTGTTTTCTTCACATTCGAAACACCATAACAACTCCACGAATCACTGAGCAGGCATAAATAACTTAATTACAGACAAATGAAGTGGTTTGATGAGAATTTGGGTGATGAACTATTGTTTTCCAGCCTTGGGGCTATATGCGTAGCATGCTCCCAATGCATAGCGCGCATGTAATTTTACACATGCCGATGAAGCCCAATGCGTAGCACGCTACATAGTGCATTTTGCAGGAGGCTTTTGGAGGCCTTGCCAGTGTTGACATTAGGTTCAGAATAGCTCGTTGGAACGTTATTTGAGTCTAATTTCCAACCCAACTGGAATTTTTCAATTTGGAGTTCATTTGCCTTGTCAAAAATCAAATCTCCCAAGACTGGTCAAAATGTGCCAAATGAGGCTTCCTCAAGGTAGAGTGTTGTTGCAATCAACCTTTGAATGCCTTCCGCAACTTCAAATTGAGCTCATGATAGTTCATTGGAAATATCTTTTTGTCTAGTTATCTTTTGATGCATCAAGAAAGTTATTTGGCCAACCAAGCTAGGAGAAGACTTGAGTTTCCCAAGGTCACTTTAGAGGTGCATCAATTCTCCCGAGGCGATTGTATTTTTGACATTTCTCTAAAACCATGACACCTATGTAAAACGTGAAGGATTTTTTTCTTCCATGGCCGGTTGTGGACAAAAACCTCTCTCAGTTTTTCAAAATTCATCTTTGATTTCTCTGGGACATCTTTTGAGTGAAACTTATCCCGATGTGTGAAACAAGCGATTTTGTCGAAATGAATCGAAATGAAGGGGATAATGGGCTCCTAAATTCTTGGGGAAATTTTTGGAAGTAGGGAGGGATGTTAGGAAGTATGGAAAAGTGGAATCGCAGAGATCGAGTGAGGGGAAGGGGTCCAAAAGGGCAAAACAGAGGCCTAGCCTAGAAAATTGCCAAGTTGTGGTAAGAAACTACGGTTTGTGCAAAAATGAGGAATTTGGGGGATCTTAGTGATGGGAAGTGTTTAATAAGGTACATTAATGATAGGGGAAAGTTTATGAACATCAGGATACAAGTTTTGCTAATGATTTGACCATTCAAGAGAAATTGCCTTCAAAACCCTAAGAGAGGGAAATGAACCTTGCCTAGGCACAACTGAGGCATGAACAAGGTGTAAAATGACCCAATGGAACCTGACAAGATGATAAAAACCTTTTGAATGATGATAGACTCAGCTGAATAGTGACATAGACTGACATTTGGGCGACTTTGAAAGGAGTGAAAGCAAACCCTAGACCTAATGCCTAGTGACCAAATTTTGCTTGAAGACTCACTGAAATGACAAAATTTGATTTTGACACCTTAAAATCACTTGTAAGAGCATGTTTGATCACTAGAGGAAGGCTGCAAAGATTGACACTAACAGATACTTAACAATATAAACCATTCATACAGGTGTGTGCAGTAAATAAACAATATATTTGCAAATTACATCAATTATTCATTAACCCAAGAACAGATACATAGAATTACAACAAAACGTCTCTTTATTAATTCCTTCCTTGGTTATAGACTCGACTTCACCGTGCGTACATAGTTGCAGGGGTCCACACACTCAATTGTGGACTACTACGCCTTTGCGCACTCAGCTGTAGAGCCTTCTCCTACTCTACGACCCAAAGACACACTTTACACCTCGACTTAGTCACTTGGACTTCACATGCTCATGTTCTAATCTTGACTTTCTTATATACTTAGAGCCTCGCTCTATTTATACAATCCCATGGTCCGCAGACCATGGGTAGGTCTATCCAGCCAACATTACATTACAAAAGTAGGGCGGACAACCTTGTGACTCTATCATACTTTCGTGCCCCGCGCCCCAAATTCATGGAGCTTTATAATAAGATTCGGTCAAAACTTGGGCTTTGAGCCCCAAAACATGCCTTGGCAGGATTCCATGCCCAACAGGCCCCCAACACAAACATTGTGACTTGCCCTCGAGTCACTTTGTCAGTGGAACAATTTTGGCATAGAGTCCCTCCAACCGTTCTCGAACTATGTGGAGGTCAGCAGTGCATTGAGCTGCTGCTTTATGGATTTGTTGCATATGATGCTCCGAGACTTCTGTGTCGAGAGTGCTTCTTTGCATCATGTTGGCTTGTTGGGGCCTGACCTAGGTTTAGAGGTGATTTAGCCAAACAAATCCCAATACTACTGGCCCT
>APFE030257618.1:207189-250336 GCA_000404065.3 Pinus taeda
ACATTACATTACAAACTAGGGCGGCCAACCTTATGACTCTAACATACTAGTGCGCCCACAATTCACGGGGCTTTGAGCCCAAAAACATGCCTCGGGGGGATTCCATGCCCAACAGTCCCCTAACACAAACATCGTGACTCACCCTTGAGTCACTTGGTTGGTGCAACGATCTTGGCATGGAGTTCCTCCAACTGTCCTCGAATTGTGCTGATGTCAGTAGTGCACTGAGCCATTGCTTGCTGAATTTGTTGCATCCTTTGTTTTGAGACCTCCATGTCTGGGGCGCTTCTCTGCATTAACGTGTGCATCCCCTGTATGTGTGTGAGATTTCCTTTGATATTTTCCATGATAGTGAAAGCCTCGTCAATCCATGGTTGGACACGTGCTTTAAGAACTACCTCCTTATGTCGCATCATGTCCACCTGCTCCTTCAGTGCCTTAACTTGCTACATCCTTGCAAGCCGATGAGTGAGGAATACTATTTACGCACTTCCTTGGGCATAATAGTTTATAGTCCCGTGCTTCCTTTCAACTTCCTGGAGTGCTCAGATTGTCCTTCCCACATCTAGTGAGGTGGTCATACCACCCGTGTGGGACTCCATCCCGTCCTCCACCATGGTTCGCGGAGAATCCCCACCTTCCATTGTTTTGGTCGGCATCGTGCACTTTACTACTTGCAATGTGCTACCTTGGTCACTTCGTTTGGTGATACGTGGTTCAAGAAAAGGCAACAAACTAACCAATTCATGGCGATAGTGCTCAAACTTGTCAGTATGATCATACACACCTTGCCTTACCATCCTAGGTTCTTTGACAAAAACCATTTCCTTTATCTCATCCTCCAGCTTCTTGACCTCTGCATCCATCATAGCACTTTTCTTCCTTAATTGTACCCTTTCTTCTTCCAATTTGCGGAGTATAATTTTCCCCATTGGATTTCTTCCTCAAGTCCTATGTGTTATGTTTCTCGTAATTGTGTGATTCATTTGTTTCGGGCTTCGCAGACCATCGTATGTATGGGTGCTGCTATGGGCGGACTAGGCTTCACATGCTCTATAGGCATAATAGCCCCTGCTTCATACATCAGCTTCGAAAGTTCTTGCATGGTTAGGGTTTTTCACATGGTCCTATAAGCCCATACAACTGCTGGTATGTGCAGGTCCCAGTCAGTGCGTTTGACATGCTGGACCATGTTTAGCACTTCACACACTTTGTCAAAGGCTTCCCCACAGATAATCTTTGAAAACACTTGCTCTTATCATACTCTGTCATTCATGCCCTCCTCTTGCCTACTCCTACTTGCTGTTCATGTTTTCTATTGTGAGGACGGTGTCTGTTCGTGCAAGTTATGTACCATACACCTGTAACCATCTTGAGAGGTGGGCGCGCAGGCTATTTTTTCCATCATACCTAGCTTTTATCCACAACTGAGGCTTTCCAGAATACATGAGAATCATCCTTCTACATTCCTGTCAGTCCTCAAAATTTTTCTGGTGCGTACCATACCACCTTTTGGGCATAGCGCACAGTACCCATTTCAGAGCATCAAACCACTGTTGTTATGGCACCTCTATTTCAAATTTGTTGGGGAAATCATCCACCACTGTCAAGACATGATACATAGGTAGATCCCTTACTTCTGTGGTCACACAACGTAGTGATCTTACCATCATGTTGCAATTGAGTGTGGCTACCTTGTGTAACCAGTTCTGCCATCGTTCTATTTCCTCGTTCGAATTTGAGGTGTAGGAGCTTCCGTGCTCCCACGAAATCCTACCATAGGATGTAGGATGCACCCAATCTTGTTCCTGAGTGGTTATCTTATAGATACAATCTAGATTGTCGTTGCTCTCTTCGTCATGCACTGGTTCTGTGTAGTGCGATGCTTCCGCAGGGTCTAAAGGTACCACTACGCGCAGTGACTTTTTCTCAAAAATCATTTTGCGCTTCTTTAGATTTATCACTATGTTCATATCAGTGGCCCAATATATTCCCAGTAGCGTGGGATAGGGATTGCTATAATCAAAAATCTCTATCAATTCGAAATCTGCAAGTGCACTCGCACCTTTGATATCTACCATTATTCCCTGCAATCTTCCCATCGATAGGATCTTTTGCTGGTTCACCATTCGTAATTGAATAGGAGACCATTGCAACATGGGCCTGCCCATGCACTTCCATGTCTGCTTTGGTAGGACATTCGTGTCCAATCCTAGATCCATTTCATATTCTCCGATTTGCATAGTCAATCTCATCTCCCTTCCTGTTTGTGTTGTATGTTTCCCAAACTTTTAGACTACATGTGGTTCCCTTGATCCAGCATATCTAGTGATGAGTTCTTGTAGCGCTTTCACTACTTTGCTATCATGCAACAGCTTCATGCATGTCTCCAGAAAGGTAGTGAGCATTGATGGGTCCATCTCTGGTTCTAGTTTTTCTTTACTACCTGAAGTGGATGCCTCTGTGAAGCTCTTCTTAGCTTCCATGAATGTGTCCTTTGCGTGCTTCAAATAAAACTCTGGTTCCTTTGTTGGAGCCTTGTGAACCCAGACACTTTCTTCGGGCTACTTTCCCTTGTCATCTCCTATTGTGATATGACTTTGGAGCACGATGTTTACATTTAGGTCCTCCTTGCATGGCTTAGACCTCATCATTTACAGGTTCTGAGTTGTGGTAGGCTAGAGTGCTCCTTTATTGTGCAACCTCGTTATCAGTGTGGGGCATGCTCCGTCTCATGATCAAACTAGGTAAAATATAAACATGATGCTTTCATCAGATTTGTACAATCGCAAACATAATGCCCTTGCCCTCCACAATTGTAACAAATCGACTATACACGACCCCTTGCTGTTTCCATTCCACCTCAACCTCATCCATGCCCTTGAAATCTAGTGCACACCATCCCTACATTTTGATCGAGGGCTCATGTTTCAGTCTGAACTCTGTAGGTAGGAGTCTGGTCCATCATCAATTCATAACTTCTACAGGTGTGCTCATCATGGCCTACTGATCTACAGAAGTTACATAATAATTGTTGGGACATCTATGTATACTTCTGTAATAGGTGGTAGTTATTTGTAGCATGCTTCCCTCTTATCTGACAAATCACACACCATAATGCAGGTACCATGCTTGGTCCTACTTGTGCTTCTGGTCTCAATGGCATTGGCCCTCCTCCTGCCAAGTAATTCGCAAAGACTAGACAATGGTCCTTGTCATGTCCCTAGCCTTTGCACTTTATGTACCATACCTCCTCGCATGCCTCTGGGTGAGTTGTACTATCCTATTTCAAACTCTGCATCTTTAGACACAGGTTTTTCAATTGCATGTGGATCTGTTGGACTCCCAGGCTAGGATCTTGTATTGGGATCTCGTGCAGTCTCATTGCAATCTCCAAAGCTTCAGCTTGATTGGATAGTTTCTACTGTGACAATGCGGTCCGTAGATGTGGCGTTAGTGACGCTACAAACCATGTGTGGTGCTGCCCATCTGTCAAGGTCATGTTCACTTTGCATATCATACCCTTCAGTCTCTGATCTAGCTCCTAGGGGCTCTCACTTGGAAGCATCATGATTTCTTAAAACCGATAATTGAATGTGTTTTTGTTTTTGGTCTGCTAATTTCCCTATTTAGCATCACTTGTATATTCGCGATCACTGCGTTTGGATTATCATTGGAATGCTTGATGTACCACGTTAGTGCGTGATCTTACAAGATGCTAACTAGTGTTACCTTCTTGACATTATTATCTATGACTCCTTACTCTTCCCATACAACCTTTACCATGAACCAAAATTGGTTCGAATCTTCGTTCCCTATTCCTTTGAATACCAACAACTTTATTCCACTCGCCATATTGAACTGTGGTGGTGGCAGAGGTGGTGTGGGCAAAGATGGGGGTGAAGATGGTGAAACTGGTGGTGGTGTAGGTGGAGGTGGTATGCACGGAATTCACTGCCTTATCAGACTAATCACACTCCTTGGTGAAACCTTCACGAGCTCTTCCTCGCTTTCTCACTGAGGTGAAATCAAGGGGCTAGTTTCTATCTATGCACTACCTTTGTTTCTATAGATCCTACCACTTCACATAGCTCCAAATATCAATTTATCTACATAACCCACTTTTCACACAGTAGCATTTTAATCCAAGTGTTCAAAGATTTAATGTACTTACCTCATAGTCCTTTGAGGAAGCATCATTCCACCTTGCTGTAGTTGACTGACGTGTCTACCATTAATTTGGTGATAAACCCTCCTATAATTTGAGTGAGCTAATGGTCCATAGTGCGCATGATATTTTCTTCCAATGCTTCTAGTCTGTGCACCAACTCTAGATTCCACACAATAGGTTTGTCGAGCCTACACCTTCCTTGACTGTCTGCTAGCTTTACGATCCACTTGTACAAATCAAAGGGGAAGGATGCAAATAAAATTTCATGGATTTCCATATATAAGTGTTAGCCCCCTAATTTTCTCTCTTTTTTCCATTTTCCCCTTCCTAAATCATAACCATTTACCGTTGTTTTACCTCTTTTATACACCCTCATCTTGCACCAGTCCAAGCATGGTGACATATTTCGTATAAAATTTACTTTTCATACTTTTAATTTAACTTAGCATTAATTAATCATTTATTACATGATTTCTTACTTTTAGTCACTCTTTGTGACTTATCTATATCTCCAATGTTTATTTGGTAGTTAGAGTACTTACCGTGACCGCTGATCCTAGTGCAGGATTGGATCTTGCACCGTTGCTAGCACAACAAATCCTTGCAGCAGATCCAAACCTCCTTGATCACCGCCTCATTTTGAGTAGCTTCAACCATGACAACAAGATCGGTCCAAAAGTACACGAGATTGAATCTGTGAAGGACGAAAGCTAGAGATTGGCTATGGTCAGTTTTGCTAACTGTCTAATTTTGAAGGCCAAAAAGCTAAATTCTGTGTTTGGCTATGTAATCAGTTGAATGATCTATTGTGGCCTTTGGCCAAAGATCTCTATAATGTAGAATGTAAATAGGACTAAGGGAAGTCTTTTTGGATAGAATAGAGACATAGCCAGAGAGGCGGTAACTGGATGTTGTATTTTGTTATCACCCGAATCTGGGCTAGACAATGTATTAACGTATGTACTTGCCTCAGTGAATTAATAAAAGGGAGCTCCACCTCATGTTTCACAAATCTTGTTTTTGTATTTGAGCTGATGAATTGATTAAATTACTGAGCAACATTTTTATTTAATGGGGAAACACACTGGTTGGCTAGGGCCTAGCAAACCCAACACATTTACCCCATTTCCTATTTTCCTGTAATTTGTGTTTACATTGTCAAGTGTGATTTAGTTTTAAGCACATGCATTCTTGTCCGAGTGAAAGCGGATCCGTTGTGTGAAGTAGATAAATTCCTTTTCCTACACATGATTTCATATTGGTTTTCCTTTGCCTGGTCCAAGCAGGAGAAATAACCCTGCACTAGTGCACATTGGTGTGATATATCCTTTTATG
This sequence comes from Pinus taeda, assembly GCA_000404065.3. Taxonomy (NCBI): domain Eukaryota; kingdom Viridiplantae; phylum Streptophyta; class Pinopsida; order Pinales; family Pinaceae; genus Pinus; species Pinus taeda. The sequence continues at coordinate 212,696 of APFE030257618.1, forward strand.
CAATTCTCTTTGATTGGTTTTCCCAGCCTAGCCCAAGTAGGAGAAATGAACTTGCATCGATGCACGTTGGTGTGATGTAGCATGCCTTCTTAGTCTACTTCCCGCAATCTTCTTTATTTTATTAAATGCTTATGATAGGATAAATGTATATTGATTGTTTCTTTATTCCTGCACTCTATCAAGATCAAAAACATTCACCTTTTATGTGTGCAATTTTATTTAACAATATAATAGCACTTGCAATAATTAAGCATTCATTTTAAGAATTAAATGCTAAGTGCAGGAAGCTCTGATCTGGTGCAAGAACTAGTTTCTTGCCACGTGATCTGAGTGCTTTGAACCTGGAAAAGTTCAAGCCATTGTAGGAAGTAAAATGCATTTAGTAAAGACAACATTTATACCTTCTGCATAAATCTCTGTTCCTACACTAGTGCAAGCAGATTGTGATAGTACATGACATATTACTGCAAGAAGGAAATCTCTAGAGGAGCAGGTTTAAGGGCCCGTATGATGAGATTGCTAAGTGTATCTACTAAAGAAAGACACACACTCAGTAGTTAAACAAGAATTAGCTAGAGTGATTTCCCTTTATATTTATTTCCCTCTTGCAAATGCATTCTTCCTTATTCAAGTCTTATATTATTTTGATGGTTCAAGTTGCCTTTTTCTCTTTTTAATTTGATTCTACAATATTTCCTTTACAGAAAGTAGGGATTTATATTATAAATATTCATACCATCTCTAGCATTGTCTGTGCTTTGTCTCTAAGTTTACGGATCTGCCAGGCTGACAAATTAAGTGTTGAGGAGTTTGCTTAAGTGTAATTCTTGCACCCAACATTTTGGCACCGTTGCCGGGGAGGCGATTTGATTTGGTAAGAATTTTCTGATTATGCAATAGAGGTAATTTTTCCTTTATTTTTTTGCAGTATTTTTTGGAAAAGCTTCTTGGAAGGAATTTTACTGGTGTTAATTTATTTCTGACATCATTTTTTATTAGAAATTGTTTGCTATTTTTCTTTCTTTTTTGAAATGAATGCCTAGAAAAAAGTAAGGGTTCGAAGCCCACTAAGGGCCAAAAGAATCCTGAAAACAATTCTCATATTGGGTCTCCTTCTGTAAGCAGGAAGCCCAATCTAATTCAAACCCATCACACAAGAACAGTCCACCTGGATTCTGGTGACAACAGCTTAGGTGTGGTTCAGCCTGTTGAGAGCAGTTCAGTTAAAATGGAAACAATGGCAAACCATGAAGATCACGTGGAAGGGACTAGTGAAAACTAGGTAAGTCAAGAACAATCCCCTTTTGTGTTTCCAATTGTGGATCTTGATACTATGGTGCAAATGAAGAATATTCCACCATCATCTCTCCCTCATTTCGATGGGAAAGTTCATGAAGATCCTGACTCTTTCCTATTTGAGTTTGATATTTTGTGTAGAAGTTATGATTATTCAACTGACGCTCCGAAGTTAAGATTATTTCCTGTTACTCTCAAGAACTCAGCTCTACGCTAGTTTATGGGGTTAGGAGGAAACACTATAACCTCTTGCGATTAGATGAAGAGAGTTTTTTTGTCTAAATATCAAGAATATTGCAAAACTCAGGACATGCAGGATGAGATTTTTACAATCATACAGGATGATGATGAAGCTCTTGAAGATTACCTAGAAAGATTTCTGTATATTTTACAAAGGTCAAAACTTAAGCTTCATCCCAGTATTATTAGAACCTTGTTCTTAAGAGGACTTACTGATAATGCTATAAATAATTTAAATATGTTAGGACAAGGTGATATTTCTCAGCAAACTCTTGAACAAATTTGTGAATTATGCAGGAAATTTTAATCACTATAGATTTGATAGAGGAATTCAAAATAGAAATAGAAAAACTGAATCTACTGATGCTATGATTATTGGATTAGAAAATAAAATGGAAAACATGAAAATTGATATAATGAATATTGTTACCAAACAGGTGGACTCTTTAAAATTTTAGCAAAAACTCATGAAGGAACAAGAGTCATTATGTATTTTCTATCCTAAATGTAGAGACAAGCATCCTCCTAATGAGTGTCCTCTTAATTTGAAGAAACTAATAAGTGTGCTATTTGTGTAGAAGACCATGTCACAGAAAAATGTCCCTCTATACCAGGACTTAAAGTTGTATTTACAGGGGGGTAGCCTGAAGGTAAATACTTGTATGCTATGGGAGCAAGAAGGAATTGGCCTTAGGTAGGTGCAGGTATGGCTCCTGAATGTTCTCCACACTATTTTGGTCATAATTCACATGAATATTCTTATCCTAACACTAATCAGCAGTGGTAGTATGGGAATCAATATCAGCATGGGCAACCTTCTCAACCATGGCAACAAGGTTGGAGAGGGCCAGCTTATTCTCCATATTCCTACCATCCACCTATGAAGACATATCCATCTACACATACACCTTATTCAATGCCTCAACTTCCGAGTCAGTCTACTCCACTGTTGCCTTTACCTCCACCTTTTTGACCTCCTCAGTTTCCTACTCAACCTATGCCCAATCCTAACAATAATAAATTAGTGCAAATTATCTATGTAACAAACCCACCTTTGCCATTCGAGTACCTGTCTATTGCAATTGGGTTTCAAGATATTGAATTAAGATTGGGAAGGACTATAACATCAGAAAATTAGAAGCAACCTACAGTGGTTTTTGAAGAGAAAGGAGAAGAGGAAACTCTTAACCATTCTTCGAAAGTTGTCACTAAGCAGCCCTTACCCTCTAAATCCTTGCCAGGTTCTTCCAACCAGCGTCCCTTCCCAGAGAGGCTAGTAATGGAAAGAAGTGAGCCTATTTATGAGACTAGCTTGGCATTAGAGCTTCAGAATATTTTCATTAAGATACCTTTGCTTCAAGCCATGAAAGAGATCTCGATTTGTAGCAATATTATTAAGGAACTCTGTCTCAAGAAACTCGGGAGGAAGAGATTGGAACCCCAAACCATTCAATTTGTTGGTAGGGCAGCAGAGTTGATGACGGGATGTGTGTCTATGGAAAAATATATTGATCCTAGAAACCCTGTTGTCTCAGTTCAGATTGGTAATGTCCTTGTCTCTAATGTTCTTATAGACCTGGGGGCAGCCATTAAGATCATGACTAAGCAAACCATGGATCAACTTCGGTTATCTCATCTTCGCCCTACTCCCACTATGCTTGAATTATCAAATAGATCTAAAAATTAAGCCAGAAGGAGTATTGGATGATGTGATCATCTCAGTAAATTCTTGGGAATATCCTGCTGATTTCATTGTGCTTCAGCCAAAGAACCCAGTAGGAGGACATCCCTTGATCTTGGGTCGACCATGGCTTGCTACAGCTAATGCATATATTAGATGTCGTTTTGATGATATGTATATTTCATATGGAGATTTTAGGAAGAAAGTTACCTTATACCCCCTTGCGAAATCCATTAAGGACCTTTGAGATACTTTATGGTTGGATCAAAGTAGTGATGAGGAGACTCACCCCATTTTCCTTATCCATCATTATATTGGGTCTTCACAAGAAGACGAGATTCAAGATTTCTTGAATAATCTAGACACTATGCCTAATTTTGAGCCATTGAGCTAGATTTTCAGCCTAGATTTTCATGATAATCATGATTCTCATTCTTTTTTACCACTGCATTTGACCACTCCCTTGAGTACTCCTGAGCCTAATACTACTCTTTTTGAGATTAGCCCCAGTAAATGCTTGCATATTAGTTTAGATTTGGACTCATCTCAGTAGGAGTAACTTGTGAATTTGTTGCAAAACCATCTTAGTGCCTTTGCTTGGGGCTATGAAGATATGAAGGGTATTCCTCCTTAAAATTGTACACATCATATCTATATTCAAGAAGGAGCCCGACCTATCCAACAACCCCAAAGGTGAATGAATCCAGCTCTAAGATATATTGTGAAGGAAGAAGTACAGAAACTCTTGGATGCCAGTTTTATCTATCCTATTTTCGACAGTTAGTGGGTCTCTCCATTAGTGTAGTACCTAAGAAATATGGAAGATGATGTATTTGTATTGATTATCATAAATTATACAAAGCCACTCACAAAGATTATTTCCCTCTCCCTTTCATTGACAAGGTGCTTGATACCCTTGCAGGAAAGAAATATTTTTCCTTTTTGGATGGCTTCAGTGGCTATAATCAGATACAGATTGCACCCAAAGATCAGGGTAAAACTAATTTTACATGTCCATGGGGTACATTTTCTTATAAAGTGCTTCCCTTTGGTTTATGTAATGCCCTAGCTACCTTTCAAAGGGCAGTCCTAGCCATTTTTGCTGATATAGAATTTGTAGAAATTTATATGGATGACTAAGTACTTCTTTGTTGTTTGGAAGCCCATCTCGCCTTGAGTGATAAGAAATGTAGATTAATGTGCAAAGCGAGAGTGGTAGTTGTCCATTTGATTTCTATTAAAGGTATCCAGGTTGATCTAGCAAAGATTGAAATCATTCTACATCTTCCTGCACCCAAAACGCAAAGGGAAGTAAGAGGTTTCTTAGGACACGCTGGTTACTATAGAAGATTCATTGAAAATTTTAATAAGATAGTTTCCCCTCTTTTCTGACTTCTAGCTAAGGATAGTGAGTTTTCTTTGACCACAGCTTGCCAACAGTATTTTGAAACATTGAAGGAAAAGTTAGTACAAGCACCAGTTTTGAGAGGTCCTAGATTTGGCTATTGGCATAGATTTAGGACAAGAGGAAAATAAGCAATCCTATGTTATTTATTATATTAGTAAGAATTTGTCTTCCACTGAATTAAATTATATAGTTACAGAGAAAGAGTTTTTAGCTGTAATTTTTGCAATTAACAAGTTCAGGAACTATATTACAGGATATGAAGTATTTGTACATATTGATCATTTCGTGATTAAATATTTGATGAACAAACCATTGACTAGCAGTAGAGTGACTAGGTGGTTACTATTGTTGCAGGAATTTAATATTACTATTGTTGATAGACTAGGAAAATCTAATGTTGTAGCAAATTTTCTTTCTAGATTAGATAATATTGGTGAAGCAACTCTTGTTAATGATGATTTTCCAGATGAACATATTTTTGCTATGTCAACAGATTCTCCATGGTTTGCTGACATTTCTAATTACCTGGTTATTGGGAAAACACCGCCCCACTTGTCTACTCATGAAAAGCGGAATATTATTCAGAAAAGTGTTGTATACTCCTGGATTCAAGGAGATGTCATTTACATTGGTCTAGATCTGATTATTTGTAGGTGTGTAAGAGAGGAGGAAGTGTTAGACATATTGAAATCTACTAATGATGAACCTTGTGGATGCCACTTTGCTAATAAGTGGACTGCATATAAAATATTGCATGTTGGTTACTTTTGGCCTTCCTTGTTTAAGGATGCCAAACAATATGTCAAGCGATGTGATAGCTGTCAACGAATGGGATAGCCTAATCAAACCAATGAAACGCCTTTATGCCCCCAAGTTATGATTGAGCCATTTGAAAAATGGGTTGTTGATTTTATAGGGCCAATAAATCCAACGTCATTAAGTAAAAAGCATATTTTGGTTTGTACATATTTTGTTACAAAATGGGTAGAAGCTAAAGTTGTTTCCTTTGCTACAGAAAAAGTTGTTGTTGATTTTCTTTTTATTGAATTATTTACTAGATTTGGTGTGCCTAGAGAAATTGTTTTTGACAATGGTCTGCAATGTATTTCTAATCTAGTATAGGGTGTGATGGATCAATACAAGATCCGGCATAGGAAATCCATGCCATATCACCCGCAAGCAAATGGCTAGGTGGAATCCACAAACAAAGTGATCGAGTGCATTCTTACAAAGATAGTAAATACGCATCGGAAAGACTGGGCTGAAAGATTACCAGAAGCTTTGTGGGCATACAGAACCACTTGGAGAAATAACATGGGACATACACCATATGAGCTGGTATATGGAAAACGATTTCTATTATCAATTGAATACCAGATCAAAACTTTCTAAACTATAGTTTAGTTAGGACTAGATCTCTCTGAGGCACAACAACAACGTCTTCTCCAATTAAATGAGTTAGATGAATTTTGTAGGGATGTTGTTCAGCAGAACATACTAATTCAGTAGCAACACAAAAGGTGGCATGGCAAGTCTATTTAGAAAAAGAAATTCCAACCATGTGATTGGGTGCTCCTTTATGATTCTAGATTAAAAATTTTTAAAGAGAAATTCCATACACGTTGGATGGGACCTTATGAAGTGATCCAAGTATTCAAGAATTTAGTTTACCTCCAAGTTAAAACTATTGATGGACAAAATTCAGTATTCTTGGTAAATGGACACAGATTAAAGAAGTATTTTCAACCACTTGTTAGGAAAGATTTTACATAGCAATTCCAATAGCAATTCGAGATGGTAACGGTGAATGGTAATACCAACCTTTTGAAAACATGAATTCTTCTTCTTCTTTAAAAAAAAAAAGAATTACAATTTTTTAGAAAAAGTAAAAAAAAAAAAAAAACAAAAAAACATTTTCCTGTAATTATGAAAATCAATTCAGTGACATGATTGTAGAAGGATCAACCTGAAAACCAACTTGCTAGCAGGAAGATCAAAAATTTCTAATAAAAACAAAATGTTGCTCGATCTTTAGATATGCTAGCGGCCACCAAGTAAAATCAGGTTCAGCAGAACCAACCTTTATAAAATTGGGGTAATTAGCATGCATATTTTTATTCAAGTAATGTTTAATTTTCGCTACAATTATTTTTTCTTGCACCCGTGTAGGAAGACCTTCCAGAGATTTTTTTGTCTTTCTTCATATTCCACGTTCGTAATATTCCCTCAGTTTTCTTCTTTAGTCCCAGAATGATTAACTTTCCCATATTCTTCTGAATTTACCCTGTCCATTTTGTAAAAACCCCACTTTACCCTTGAATTTTTTTCCCTATCCCACTTTTGTTTATCCCCTCTTGTGGTACTATTCCTGGAATCCCTGTAATAGAATTCCTTCCCATTATGAAATTTCCCTTTTCCCACTTCTTTATTCCCTCATGAATTCATTGCATGATCTCGTGCACAAAGAGAACAAGGATATGATTTGAAGCATCAAGAAAGGGCGAAGCAAATTTCTAATATAAGTTGAGGAAGCCATGTTGTAAGTCGAGCCTATATTTAACTTAAATTCCCTGTTCTTTTTTAAGATATTATGCTTGCACTAGTGCAAGCATGTCGTCCTATATAATAATGCAAGAAGAATGGTACCAGCAGAATAACATAATTTAAGCAATCCAAGCAGACAGGTGCAAGCATGCACCCTATCAAAAACATAGTACAATTTGTTCTTTTCATAGTTTATGTCATAGGAAAGTGGTCATCATGAAAGTTTATAAGAAGTCCTTTCACTTAGTCAATGAGTACTTCTACTATCATATTAACTAGGAGAAAATTATTTAAAGTAAAAAGGTGTCTTTCAATTAAGAATCATGATCATTTTGTAATGAATGCTAAGTTCTTTTTTGAATTATGAAGGAGTACGGAAGTGTTTAGTCATTGCTAGGATATAATTGCCCCTTTCCGCCATAATCCTAGATGTACTTCACTCGTAATGATTACCTCACCTAGTCATTAAAACGCCGCCACAAATACCATTCCAACATGATCTCAAAGATGTATTGCATCCATGGCTATTTCAGTGGAATGAATGGGTGATAAGATGGAAGGGATGGTGGATGGTTGGATCCCTATCTATAAGAACCAATTTTCCCGGTGTTGCATGTAAATTCTCAATTGTTCATAACCATTAAGCAGCAATGCCGTCTGTTTGAAGCGAACCCTCATCTCCCATTAGGGTATAATAGGCTGCTGAGTATTGCAATAGTCTTGCACTATTACGAGACTCAGGCTTTCTTTAGTTCTTGCAAAAGCTTGATGGGCACAATAGTGAAGCGACCTTACAGTTTTCCAGAAGTTTCAAAAATGGCCGAGTAAAAATTGGGCCTCTAAAATCTGAGGTTATGGAAGAGTTTATAGCAACAACAATAGGCTTGGAAAATACTAGTGAGCAGTGGTTTAAAAATCAGAAACTAGAAAGGAAGTGATGGCAGCATTTCATTGTCGACAAGAAGATGAAGGTAGATTGGAAGGAAGGATTTCTGTGTAGTACCCTGCTGGGACAGTGGCATGACCTCCTTTTCATCCTATAGAAATTCGTAGCTTATGAGGGAAGGTACTCCCACACTTTCGTGTAACATTTTAGGATGTTGCAGCATTTCAAAGCCACCTGGCACAGCCGGTGGAGGATGAATTTCCCCTATTTTTTCTTAAGAGCTTGGAAAAAATGGCTAAGGGTGTGCGGGATGGATGGGTAGAATAGGCTAACAAGAAGTTATATCACCACGACCTAGTAAAGATTTTGGTCCAGAAACAATTAGAAGTTAAAGGTATGACCTAGGAGGCACTGTTAAAACAACTACATAAAAAGACAGCTGCTAGAAAGGAGATAGAGGACCCCGCCAACACAAGTAAGGGTCTGAGTAAGAATGTAAAGGGGAGTCCTTCTTGCACTAGTGCAAAAAGGAAACGACCTGAAAAATCAAAAGAAGAAAGGGTCACATCTCCAAATAAGAAGACATCTAGTGCACCTGTTGAAGAGACTCCTTCTACGCCACCAGTATAGACACAAACCCCCAAAGAAGACAACCTTTCAGTCCTTGCGGACGCAGAAAAATTTGCAGAGGTCAAAGATGACACTCTATTGGAAGGTTTCATTAAAAGGCCCTAGAAAAAGAATAAAGAATCTGGTGCAGGAAAATAACCATAGTCCCCACAGGATGTTGAATCCCCTTCTACACCAGTGCAGGAAGAAGAACCAGAAGAAGAAGAACCAATGAAAGAAGAAGAACCTGTGCAAGAAGAAGAACTAGAAGAAGAAGAATTTCCTAATGTAACCATGAGGGATATTGAGATCGCTGAGGAAGGCACAACCCCTGTCAAGATGAAAGAAGAAAAAGATTTGGTAACTCCTGTTGCTCGGATAGTTGAACTAACCCTTCAAGTGCAGAACTTAGAACAGCTCATAGCTAAAGCGCAGGAGGATAAAGAATAGAGTAAATAAGAATTAACTGCGAAGATCCATAAAAAGAAAGGATAAGTTAGATTTTGGAAGTACTGAGCTACGCAATGTTTCAAGTGGCTTAAAAAGGTGACAAAGAAACTAAAGAACATCATAAAGAAGAAGTCTGAAACATTGCAGGCTGATGTTAGTATGCCAGAGCAGGTTTGACCTGGAATGCTCAAAGTTTTGAAAGTATTTTTGCAAAGGTAAAGAGTTGTGTGAGGACACACAACAACTTAGCGATGGGAGGATGTTAGCCCCCTAATTTTCTCTCTTTTTTCCATTTTCCCCTTCCTAAATCATAACCATTCACTACTGTTTTACCTCTCTTATACACCCTCATCTTGCACCAGTCCAAGCACAGTGATAGATTTTGTATAAACTTTATTTTTCATACTTTTAATTTAACTTAAAATTAATTAATAATTTATTACATGTTTTCTTACTTTTAATCACTCTTTGTAACTTATTGATATCTCCAATGTTTATTTGGTAGTTAGAGTACTTATTGTGATTGCCAATCCTAGTGCAGGATCAGATCTTGCACCGTTTCCAGCACAAGAAATCCTTGCAATAGATCCAAACCTTGATCACCACCTCATTTTGATCAACTTCAACCATGACAGAAAGATCGATCCAAAAGTAGCCGAGATCGAATCTATGAAGGACGAAAGCTGGAGATTGGCTATGGCTAGTTTTGCTAACTCTCTAATTTTGAAGGCCGAAAAGCTAAATTCTGCATTTGGTTATGTAATCAGTTGAATGATCTATTTTGGCCTTTGGCCAAAGATCTATATAATGTAGAATGTAAATAGGACTAAGGGATTTTTTTTTGGATAGAATAGAGACACATCTAGAGAGGTGGTAACAAGGTGTTGTATTTTGTTATCGCCCGAATCTGGGCTGGACGATGTATTAATGTATGTACTTGCCTCAGTTAATTAATAAAAGGGATCTCCGTCTCATGTTTCACAAATCCCATTTTTGTATTTGAGTTGATGAATTGATTAAAGTACTGAGCATTGTTTTTATTTAAAGGGGAAACATGTTGATTGGCTAGGGACTAGCCAACCTAGCAAGTTTACCACATTTCCCAATTTCCTGTAATTTGTGTTTACATTGTCAAGTGTGATTTAGTTTTAAGCACATACATTCCTGTCTGAGTGAAAGCAGATCCATTGTGTGAAGTAGATAAATTCCCTTTCCTGCACTTGATTTCAGATTGGTTTTCCTCCACCTTGTCCAAGTAGGAGAAATAACCCTGCACCAATGCATGTTGGTGTGATATCTCCTTTTCTGCAATTTTGTTTGATTGGTTTTCCCCTCTTGGTCCAAGCAGGAGAAATGTACTTGCACCAATGCACATTGGTGTGATGTAGCAAGTCTTCTTAGTCTACTTCTCGCAATCTTCTTTCTTTCATTAAATGCTTATGGCAGGATAAATGTATATTGATTGTTTATTTATTCCTCCACTCTGTCAAGATCAGAAACATTCAGTTTTTATGTGTTCAATTTGATTTAATAGTATAATAGCACTTGCAATAATTAAGAAATAATTTTAATAATTAAATGCTAAGTACAACAAGCTCTAATCTGGTGCAAGAACTAGTTTCTTGCCACTGGATCTGAGTGCTTTAAACATGGAAAAGTTCAAGCTCTTGTAGGAAGTAAAAATCCTTTAGTAAAGACACCATTTATACCTTCTACATAAATCTTTGTTCCTGCACTAGTGCAAGTAGATTATGGTAGTACAGGACATATTAGTGCAAGAAGGAAATGTTGGCATTATGAGAACAGGTTTGGCACTATGGCACAAGTGTTGTCCTTGATGGCAACTCACTCAGATGGAAGATCTTAGTTCAAGCTCTCAGAATGAAAGAAAAAGAGATATACATCGGTTCCTCTTAACCAAGTCGCGTATACACACAAGTTTGACGATCAAAAGGCGCATATACTTATGCACACATTTTCATGCAGATAAAAGTGCGTACATGTGGGAAAAATTATTTTTAGTCCATGGTATTTTGTCCTTGGTATTTGGACCTATGATGTTGGACCTTGGTATTGTGTCCGAAGTGTTGAACCCAGGTATTGGGTCCCTAGTATTGGTTCTAAATGGTTTTGGACCATGGTATTGAGTAAGGCCTAAGACTATAAAAGGGGAAGGAGATCATTAGGCAAATGCATTCACTCAAGCATTGAATATCTTATGAAGAGCAAGATCTAGAATTGGGTTATGATGCATTGCTAGATCTGAACCAAGGAGGAACCTAAGCACTAAAAAATGGATAAGTTCTATTGATGGGTCAAGATCTTAAGGCTTGAACAGTAGTATCTTTGTGTGATTTTGATATGCTATAATTGGCGCATGATTTGATCTATAAATCTGATAATCTGGGTATAACTGATGTCTAAATAAGTGAAAATGGTAAATTATCTTTTATAGATTTATACGTAGGTTCGACACACTAGAGGCACGTATACATGCTGGTTCAGTAAGTCAAAATAGTGTATACGCTGGTTGGCCTTAATACAGAGGCGTATGCAAGCAGGTTTCTACATACTGGAGTGGCATACGTCTCATGAAATATGTTTTAGCTGCTTCTGTTTATTGCTACAGTGTTCTAGGTTCAGGATTGGTTTCTGGTTACTGTTAATGTATTCTGGTTACAGCATTCAGAGATGTAATTGTTTGATTTAGTTTTGATTGAAGAAAAGGAGATTAGTTAATGCAGATATATTTGATGTTTGACTAATATGGATCTAGTCTAAAAATGTATGAAATGTGGTCCCTGGAAGAAAAGAGAAGGTTGTAGCCTTCTACATACTAGTACATCAGCTAGTACAAGAGCTAAGGGAGTTGTAGCTCCCTTCCAGGAGAAGCTGGAGAACGAGAGAAGGTTGTAGCCTTCTGTAGGTAGCAGCCTGCGTACTGGTATAAGACTGCACCGGTATAGAAACATTCTAAAAAGAAGTTTCTAATTAAAGGAAGACAAAGACGAATTGCAGCAGGTTTTTTTCACCCACATTGGGTTTCCACCTTATATATTGTGTTCTCATGTGTGATTTCCTATTATGTTTTACTGTTCCTAGTTACTGTTATATCGTTTGATGCACAGATTAATATCTAAAGAATAATTTAAATTACAAGTTTGCTGGTTATACGCTTGTTTCCTTAACTGCAGTTGCATACATACGCTATTTTTACTAACTAAAGTAGTGTATACAAATCTGATTGTAAAATGAAAAATAATTGACCTGATAATACTGATTCACCCCCCCCTCTCAGTATTATTTCCAACAAGAAATCTCTAAAGGAGCAGGTTTAAGGGCCCATCTGATGATATTGCTAAGTGTCTCTACTAAAGAAAAACACACACTTAGTAGTTAAACAATAATTAGCTAGAGTGATTGCCCTTTATCTTTAATTCCCCCTTGCAAATGCATTCTTCCTTGTTCCAGTCTTAGATTATTTTGATGGTTCAAGTTGCCTTTTTCTCTTTTTAATTTGATTATGCAATCTTTCCTTTAAAGAAAGTATGGATTTATATTAGAAATATTCATACCATCTCTAGCATCCCCTGTGCTTCATCTCTAAGTTTACGGATCCCTCAGGTTGAAAAATTAAGTGTTGAGGAGTTTGCTTAAGTGTAATTCCTACACCCAACAATAAGTAGCGCTCTAACCAATGTTCCTTTGATACTTGCGGATTCCTATTTTCCTGCATTGTGAACTCGTGAATTTTTCTCTCTAACCACCCTTCAATTTATTTCTTTCTTGGATTCCAGTGACACAACATCAGACATCTCTTATGTAGATCCTGGTCCTAGCAACGAAACCATTTGTTGGCTTGTTGGGGCCTGACGTAGGTTCAGAGGTGATTTAGCGAAACAAATCCCAGTACTACTAGCCCTTTCGGCAACAGTCTGTGGATCACAGACTGAGGTCTCACTCGAAGTAGTATGGGAGGGTGCTAGAACTAGGTTTCCACAACCTGGATATGTTTGATGAGTTCAAGTGGTCCATGGTTCGACCCTACGTGCATGTCACTACATGCACTTACTCGTACCTCGCAGCTAGAGATGATACCTTTCTGTAGCCCTACTTGGGGGATGAATGTTTTTATTACCCAAGTCCTTACCAGTATTCCCCTATTAGTTGATTGACTTAGCTTATTTGCATGTGTAAAGTATACTTAGCAATATAAATCATTCATACAAGTGTGTGTAGTAAATAAATAGTATAATTTCAATTCATATCGAACGAGTAATAACCCAAGAACAGATACACGGAATTAACATAAAAATCTTCTTTATTATTATCTTCCTTCGGTTACAGACTCGACTCCACCTTGTGCACTCAGTTGTAGGGGTCTGCACACTCAACTGCAGACTACTAGGTCCCTGTGCACTCAACTGTAGAGCCTTCTCCTACACTACAATCCAAGACAGACTTTTTACTTGCGACTCTTGCTCTTCACTTCTACTTCCTTTGGTTTGTTCTCTCTTTCACTTAGAGCCTCACTCCATTTATACAATCCCATGGTCCATAGACCATGGGTAGGCTGACATTACATCATAAACTAGGGCAGACAACCCTATGACTCTAACATACTATTGCGCCCATAATTCGCAGGGATTTACAACATCATTCGGTCAAAACTTGGGCTTTGAGCCCCAAAACATGCTTCGTGGGGATTCCATACCTAATACATCAATATGTGCATCCCCTACATGTGTGCGAGCTTTCCTTCAATTTCTGCCATGATGGTGAAGGTCTCATTGATTCAAGGCTGAACACACACCTTTAGGACTACTTCCTTATGTCATGTCGCGTCCACCTACTCCTTCAGTGCTTTAGCCTGTTGCATATGTGCCAACCTTTGAGTGAGGACCACCATCTGCATAGTTCCTCAGACACTGTCATACTACTGATGGAGTTCTCGCACCTCTGTTTCTAAGCATTGGATGTTGGGGTCCTCCTACAAATTTGAGAGGACCTCAAGTGATTCCTCCAACGTTCTGGTGTAGTCTTGCAATGCACCTCCAATTTCCTCCAATCCCACTGTGATAGCGCTAATGCAGTGTTCTCTAACTTCTAGGGGAGTGGATGGCTATGCCTTTCACCGCAGATCTGTGATCTGATGGTTCAACTCCAACTGAACCTTTGACATTTCTTCCCTCGCCTCGCGGACCCCTACTACTAACTTGTGGATCCGTGCCTCTACTGGTATGTTTGTTGGGATGGCCAGCTCCGAGACACTTTGACAAGCGTCATCTATCACTTGTACCAGCTGTTGATTCTGTGACACCAACTCATTGTGTTGTAAGCTTAGTTGTTCCATATTTATTTTCTACTCACTAAGGACTTGGAGCGTGCGGCTCTCCCTAGCTCGCAACTCTGCAGTTATCCCATCCTATAACACATATAAGGTCTCATGCAGGAGTGCAGCTAGACTGACATCGAGACCTTTCAGTGTGCTAACAGAAGACTTATCGGCCTCATTTGATGGCACTAGTGCCCCTTCCAGTAGCACTATGGTGTTCGTTATCCAATTGCGTAACATTTGCTCTACTGCCGAGGATCTGACTGTACCAACCTAAGGGGTTGTACCTGTAATTCTTGCAACTGTGCTCATAGGGCCCCTAATGCAATCTGGTTCTCCTACATGAAATCTAGAGAGCGCCATTGGTGACATTGCACACTACTTCATTGATGTCGTGCAGATCACCCTCAGTTAGGGTGATTGGTTCAATTGACAATTTCGAGGCATTGGCCTTCTTTTGCGACCTTGCTGCTCAGCTGGGTGCTGTCGTTTCAACCGCGTTGATGTGGTTTATGATTTCATGATTCCTTCTTCTATTTTTGCTTCCTCTACTTCCTTCCCCTATGAAGGCATCGTTTGGCCCTCACTCACCTTCGCGGTTGCTTCCTGTGCCGCTGTTGCTGCTACATTCTTTTCCTGCTCAGCTGCTTTCTATACAGTGTCCCGTGCTACCTACACTTCTACTATCGCTACTTCATCCCTTTGTTTCTCGGCCAACTATGCGATGTGCAACTTGACCTCGTCTTTCTTTGTTTGCGTTGCCAACTTCTTGATCTCTTGGATGTCAGGGGCATGCCACTTCGGTGGCCATGCCTCCAGTACATTAAAAATGACATTATCGGTGGCTACGAAGGGTAGATTTACCCACTTGTTAGTTGGGTCCTTGTGTTCCCTGAGATTGATGTTATGCATGTCCACTTTAAATTCTGCAAAACCCTGCATACTATTGTAAATAGTGGGTGACAACCGTGGTTTACGGTTGATCCCCATTCTAAGGTTCATGTCCATGAACACCAGGAAGATTTTGCTATCGGGCATCCACTTAGCATCCTTCATGGCCTAGAGAAAAACATACTTCACAGCCTCTAGTAGGTCCCTATCCATTATTTAGAATTCACTATCCTCCAGCAATGCGCCAGCTACGACCACTATGGACAACAACAACCATGCATAGTGGAATGTTTTGCCCTGTTCTTGGGCTTCATAACAATTCTCCAAAAATTCTGTGTAGAGGAATTTGGACTAGTTAAACTGGATCCCCTCCATGCACTGCTCAGCTAGTGTGACCACTGGTCAAGGTACCTCATCTACGCGACACTTGCGCATGACCTTTCTTGCTAGGATTTGGGTCACTATGCACACTGCTTTCTCCTTGATGTTGGAGATGGCGTAGCCCCTCTTCTTCTTTTCTAGCTTATACTTTTTCTTCATGGCCTCCGTGATGGCCAAGTCACTTCCCTTCCCTTCCGATATGTCCATGAGGTCCTCTCCTTTGCATGGAAGTCGAGCGATAGGTGAGTCTCCCATGATGGGGATGGGCTCCTCTAGCCAAAAACACCCATCATGCACCATGCAAAGTAGCTACCTGATGATGAAAATGGTTATTGGGGCATGGTGGAAGTGTGGTACCATTTCTTGGCTTATTGGGGCTTGACCCAAGTTCATAGTTATTTTAGCCAAACAAATCCCAGTACTACTAGCCCTTTCAACAACAGACCATGGAGCGTAGATTGAGGTCTCACCTGAAGTAGTATGGGAGGGTGCTAGAACCAAGTTTGCACACCCTAGAGATGTCTAATGAGTTCAAGTGGTCTACAGTTTGACCTTACGCATAGGTTGCTTCACGTACATTCTCGTACTTCGCAGCTTGATATACTGCCTTTGCACAGCCCTACCCAGGGGCTGAACATCACACTCTATGTTATTACCCAAGAACTTACTGGTATTCCACCATTAGTTAATTAGTTTTGGATACTTGAGTGCTTTAAGTATACTTAACAATATAAAACATTCATACAGGTGTGTGTAGTAAATAAATAGTATATTTGAAAACTACATCAATCATTCATTAACCCCAGAACAATTACATAGAATTATAAAAAAAATTCTCTTTATTAATTCCTTCCTT
Source organism: Pinus taeda (assembly GCA_000404065.3). Classification (NCBI taxonomy): domain Eukaryota; kingdom Viridiplantae; phylum Streptophyta; class Pinopsida; order Pinales; family Pinaceae; genus Pinus; species Pinus taeda. Next base: position 229,273 of record APFE030257618.1, read on the forward strand.
AGTTATAGACTCAACTTCACCTTGCGCACTCAGCTGCAGGGGTCCGCGCACTCAGCTACGGACAACTAGGCCTCTGTGCACTTTGTTGCAAAGCCTTCTCCTACTCTACGACCCAAAGACACACTTTACACCTTGAATTAGTCACTTGGACTTCCCATGCTTATATTCTATTCTTGGTTATCTTATATACTTAGAGCCTCGCTCTATTTATACGATCCCATGGTTCGTGGACCATGGGTACGTCTATCCAGCCGAAATTACATTACAAAACTAGGGCGGACAACCTTGTGACTCTATTATACTTTTGCACCCCGCGCCCGCAATTCGCAGAGCCTTACAATAACATTTGTTCAAAAATTAGGCTTTAAGCCCCAAAACATGCCTTGGGGAGATTCCATGCCCAACACTAGGCCTCTGTGCACTCATCTGCAGAGCCTCTACCTATGCTAAGACTCGAGAAAACTTAGACTTCTCCACTCCACTTCACTACCTTTTTCCTTCCTTAACTACTTAGAGCTTACTTAGCTCCTTTTTATACAATCCCATGGTCCATAGACCATGAGTGGATCTTTACAGCTAACTTTACACTTTACAAAATAAGGGCAGACAACCCTTTATGACTCTTGACACCTTCATGCTCCACGACCACAAAATGTGAAGAATTTACAACTTTATTACAAAATTATCCCAAAACATGGGCTTTCAGGCCCAAAACTTCTCTTGGGGGAACCTGTTCCCAACAGGCCCCCAACACCAACATGGTGACTTGCCCTTGAGTCACTCTACGAGCATGAAGATCTTGGCGTGAAGACCTCCCAATTCAACCTGTATGATTTTAACCTCGGTGTTGCACTATGCGGCCGCCTGCTTCACTTCTTCAACCAACTCCTCTGTCACTGGTCCTAAATTGTTAGCCTGAAGCTTCTACTAAGTCGCTTGCAGACTAGCAAGCTTGCCTTTGATGGAGGCCATGACTGAATAAGCTTCTTCCAAACAGGGCTTCAAGCATGACTTCAACATTGCCTTTTTGTGTTACACTGCATTGACCTGTTCCTTTAATGTTTTTGCATCTTGTAGCTTCGCCAGTCTCTGGGTGAGAGTGACCGTGTGCATTGTACCTTTTAATTCATCATAGCACTGCTGAAATTCTCACACCTCTGTCTTCAGCTGCTGTACATTAGGATCCTCCTGCAGACTTGTTAAGACCTCTAATGACTACTCAAATAGCCGTGTGCAGTCTGCTATTTCACTTTCTACCACCATTATCGCCTTTGTGACAATGGTTGTGCGCTGCTCCTTTGCTTCCACGGGAGTTGAAGGCTAGGCCTTCAACTATAAATTTGTAATCTGTAGGTTCAGCTCTTGCTGAACCTTAGCCAACTCTATGTGAGTGTCGGGCACTCCTATAGAAATCTTGTAGACCTGTTCATTTGCCTCCACATCCTCTGGAATGGCCAATTCGGGGATCATTCGGTAGGCTTCCCTCATGGCCTTAATCATGCAGATATTTGTGTTAGTAGGTTCCACCATGGAAGTGAGGGCGGTGTCTCACTACAGGGCCATCTATACATTATTAACATTTTGCTCACTGATTACCTACAAAGCGTGTTGTTCGTGGGCCTTCTGCTCCGCGATCACCCCATCCTGAAGCAGGTGGAGCACCTCACCAGGAAGCACTACCAAGTTCAACCCCACTCCCTTGAGGGCACTGACAATGAGCTTGTCAGCTTTGTTTTCTGTGGTTAGTGCTCTATCTGGCAACACTATCACTCGGGAGCCCTTCGCACGTGGCATCTTGGCAAGTTCTGAAGTACCAATAGTGAGGCTAGTGGACATCATGCCAGACTGTTATGCATGGATCCGTGGCTCATGCAGACCCATTTGTATGCCCCCAATAGTTGTTGTTGTTGCTTCTCTAACTATTGCAATACCTCCACGGTGACATCCCGCATTGTGTCTCCAATGTCATTCAAATCTCCCTCTGTTAGGGTGATTGGTTCTAGCGATGTCTTATTGGCCTTGGATTTCTTTTGTAGCCCCTCTTTTTCTTGTTCTATTGGACATTTTCTATGGTACGACACAATCTGTGGGTCCACTCCATGCTGCTATGTTTGCTCGTTCGTTTCTTCCTTTCTTTCGGACAAAGGCGACCTCACACCTTTGTCAGAGCCATGCTCTATTTTTTCTTTTTGCATTTCCGCCTACTGGGCAGCATCGTGCTCTGCCTGGGCCTTGTCAGTGGCCTCCTTCTTCCTCTTCTCATCCAGTTGAGCCATCTTAAGCTTGGCCTCCTCCTTTTTGCACTGCACGATGGACTTGCTCAACCCCACTGCTGAGTTTGAGGCAGTGCACCACTATGTCAGCCAGCAATCAAGAACTACATCAATCGTGTCATCCATTTCCAAGTAAGGCAAGTCATGCCACTTCTACTTAGGTTCCTTCCATGCCCTGATTGTGATGCGCTGAAAGTATACCTTGAACTCCAAGTACTTCTATAGTTTTGAAAACATAGTAGTTGACAATCGTGTTTTGCGATTGATAGCCATGTGTATATTCGTTTCCATCAATATCCAGAAGATCTTGCTATCCTTGATGCGTTGAGCATCCTTGGTTACCCACAGCAAAGCATACTTCACTGCTTCTGGTAGATTTAGTGTGACCGAGGGAAATTGATTGTCCTTTGAAAGCTTCGAGGCTACCAGCAAAATGGATAGCAAGATCCAGAAGATCTTGCTCTTGTGCCTTGCAGCAGTTCGCAAGGAACTCACCATAGAGATAGTGCACCCAATTAAACTAGACTCCTTGAGTGCATTGGGATGCTAGAGCAATGACAGGTGCCAACACTTCATCTACGTGACACTTCCATAGAACGTTTCCTGCCAGGATCTGTGTGGCCACCTTGACCGCATGGTCACAGATATGCAAGATGTCATAGCCATGAAGCTTCTTCACGAGCTTGAATTTCTCCTTGATGGCCTCCATGAGGGTCTTCTCACCACCTTTTCCACCAAACATCATGGCTGGATTCTCCCCTATATAGGGTGGCCGCATGATCCTATGGATCAACCATTCGGTGATGGGTATCGACTCCTCTAGCCATAAACACCCATCATTCACCAAGCATAGCAACTTCTTGATGAGCAATATTGTAATGGGTGTGTGATTGTAGTACGACACCCATAGTAGGTTGAGCAGACGTGCTTTGTCTACACCCCTGAGCCACTTCTGGGGTTTCAATGTAGTCATCCCTGTGGTAGTGTGATCAACACGATGGATTAGCTATTTTTTCACCAAGTGCGGGAACTTCTCATTGTCAGCTAAGACCCAAACTTCCAGTTCCAATAGAAGAACCCCCCCCAATCACAAACCTTCAAATACAATCTCGTCCTCCAGTAGAGGTATGTGTAGGGTGACCTTGCTTTTGTCAATGTCCTTCGGCACTTTGGTCTTGCCTTTGCGAAGAGGGACGTATTCGAGCAACTTAGTGATAGGATCAGAACCCTCAACTTCAACCTCCTCCACTTCCATCCCCAAGTCCTCATCATCCATTGGGATTTCCTCAATTTCTTCCTCCTCTGGCTCTAGGTTAGTAGTTTTTCCTTTGTTCTATGCAGTGGGCTTGTCTTTCTGTGGGTTTCTTCTAGGCCACACACGCACTGGTATCACAGCCTGCTTACGCTTCTTATCCTTCGCACTCTCTTTGGTCAGGGTAGGCTTTAGTCTAGGGGTCCGTGGTGACTTGGGGACTTCATCTAGTACCTTTGCAACCTTTGGAGTAGCTCCTTCTACCTCCATAACAATCTCTGGCACAACCCCCTCGGCTGTCATTGCTTCAGTGTCCATAGCTTTGGATCCTGGGATAAAATTGCGCTTGGACTCTAGAAATTGATCAAACACTGGGCAGTCAAGAAATTATTTGAAGAATTCTTGGATCATGCACATTTGAGAGCTCACCAACTCAATGTTCAAAATACCAAGTGTTTTTTCTTGGTCCTCCACTTGTAATTTGTAGGCCATTTTGAATTCAAATTCAATCATTCCCCTCACTTTTGGTTCATTAATGCCAGATTGGCGGCAGATTTCCAAGGATCTTACCCATACATTTTGTCTTAAATGCTAGCTTCTTGCTCCATTTTGATGCATTCTCATCATCAAATCATGAACAATGACTTTAACAGTCACTTTCCCGCTGACCTGTGTAGTTTTTCCCTAGGTAGCACAGCGCTCTTCGCATTGTCGCGAACCCTATGACATTGTCTCATTTCGCAAAATCCTCCAATCACATAATTACCCAACCCAAAAAATTTATTTTATAGTGTCACACCCCCTTTCAGCTTCCTGGAGTGCTAAGACTATGCTACCTTCATGTAGTCATCTAGTCAAATCACCAGTGTATGGCTTCAATCGGTTGCGATTCACCTTTCTTAGGAAGGGATATCGATTCAGTTTAACAAACTGGACTGCTCCATCATTGGTAATATCCTTAATGACATAGGGTCCTAGCCAGTGCATTTTGAATTTCCCTGGAAATTTATCAAACTTTCTATCATATAACAAAACTAGATCATTTACCTTAAACGTGTGTAGTTTAATGTGTTGATCATGCCATGCTTTTTCGCACTGCTTTTAGACTTGTTGGTGAAATGCAGCCAAAAATATTTCTTCCTCAAGCTTAGTAAGCTACACGAGCCTCTCTTCTAGGGATCCACGATCCGTCATACCCATGAGTGCCACTATGCACAGAATAGGCACAATGTATTCCATGGGCATCATTGCCTCAACACCATATACAAGCCTAAAGGGTCTCTGCCCAGTCAACTTTTTACATGTCGTTCGATAGGCCCATAGTACTACAGGTATGCATAGATCCCAATCACTTCACTAAGTATTGAAAACCTTGGTCAGCACATTCTCTGGTACCTTATTGAATGCTTCCATCGTCCCATTAGTTTGTGGGTGATAATGCGTGCTTTTTTGGTGATACATCTGAAATTCCTCTGTCAGCGCGCTGATCGTTTCATTTAAAAAGTGTGTACCGTGATCACTCATCAAAACCTTTGGACACCCAAATCGTGTCAATACATACTCAAAGAGAAACTTCGCAATGGTCATGCCTGTGTGTAGTCCTTCATAGGCTGTGCCTCTGCTCATCAAGTCAAATACTTAGTTGTGGTGATAATGTACTGCACTCCTGCCTTCTTTCCTAAGGGCTAAATGGGTCCCAAAAAATATATGGCCCATTTCTCGAAAGGTTGTAACATCATCTGTGGGTTCAGGGGCAGCTCATCTCTCCGTGATGGCTTGCTAGTCCTCTGACACATGTCGCACACCCTGCAATAGGCTTTGGAATTTTGATGAAGGGTTGGCCACCACAACCCTACGTGTAAAATATTTTGCGTGGTCGCTCTTCCTACATAATGGCCTCCCACAACACCCCCATGAGCGTCCACAAGGATACTGCTTCTTTCAAACTCTGTTACATATCATCGCAATACTTCATAAGGCCCCATTTTGTATAGATATCTGGCAATGACAAAAAAGTTTATCGTGCGCACCACTAACTCCTTTTTTTGCTGAATGGTGTAGCCTTTAGGTGTAGTTCCTGTCGTTAGGAAGTGTATGATGTCTTTAAAGTGACCATACGCAATGTGCATTGTAAAGTGCTGCATGTTAGGCAATCCCTCCTCCAAATTAGTGGGTTCTTCTCCCATTTAGATGCACGACAGATGGTTTGGTCCTACATTTCGTCATCTCGGCTTCACAATAACTTCAAAATCATACTCTTGGAACAATAATAACCGCCTAAAGATTCTCCCCTCCAACATATGCTTATTGGCTAGGTATTTCAACATAGAATGATTCATATACATTCTAAAATGTCCACCCAACAAATAGTGTCTAAACTTCTGGAGCACGTATACCATGGCTAATCCTTCATGCTCAATGGTGGAATAGTTCTTCTTAGCCTTGGATAACCTCCTACTTGCAAACGCTATAGGATGGTCCAATTCTCCTCCACCGGCTTGTGTCAGTACTACTCCTAGTGCTAGACATGATGCATCTACATGTACATGAAAACCCTTCTTCCAATCTAGGAAGACTAAAAGTAGTGTGGTGACCCATTCTCCTTTCATCACATCCAAGATTTTCTTACAATCGTTGTTCCAACAGAATGTGATATCCTTTTTCAACAGCTTCTCCATAGGCACGGTGATCTGGGCATAGCCGTTGATAAACTTTCTGTAGTACCCAATATGTCCCAAGGTTGTGTGTAGTTGTTTCACACTCCTTGACACCTCCAAGTTAAGTATCACTATGATATTCACAGGATCTACCATCAGTCCCTGTCTAAAAACCACATGACCCAGCAGAGCCCCAAAAGGAACACAAAATAGACATTTCTTTAGATTGAGCGTAATCTAGTACCTTCGACAAGTATCTAGCATTAAGCACAAACTGGCCACAGAGAATTTTACCAACCCAAACATAGTCCAGTCATCAAAGTACACCTCTAGAAACTTATGAATGATGTCTTTGAATGTAGTAATGACTACACTCAAAAACATCGCAGGCGCATTCTTCAATCCGAAATGCATTACAATGTACTGAAAACATCCCAATTTAGTTGCGAAGGTCATCTTGCTTCTATCTCTAGGTGTGATTTTGATCTGATGGTACCCAGAAAACCCATCAGGGAAGGAGTATGCTTCCTGGCCACCTACATTATCTAATACCTCATCAGTGAATGGATTCAGGAAAGGATCTTGCACACAAGCGTCATTCAACTTCTTGAGATCCAAGAATATCCTTATTTCATCCTTTTGCTTCTTTTCCTATACGACCATCAGGATCACCCAATTAGATTCTTCTACGGGCTCAATGATGCCTACCATGATCATCTTATCTAACTCTATGTTGACCTTCTACTTATACTTTGGGTTGAGACGGTAAGGTCTTTGCTTAACTAGATTCGCGTCCGGTTTTAACGTGATGTTCATAACACTCAGGTATCCTATTATCCCCTTTAACTCTGTAAACTTGGTAGGGAACAAATCTTGGTATTCACAGAGCAATTTGGCTATCATATCTACCATCGTGTCATCCCATTAATCTCCAATCTTCGCGTATTTGAGCTCCACCTCCATACCAATATTTACTTGTTTTTCTTTTAGTGGTGCGGTTATATTAGGATTCTTGATCTACAGTCCCTCGACCTCATGGTGACCCTTGATTTCATGGATATCAATATTTTGAGGGTCCTCGTCTTCCTCTTTGACTGTCATGTTATAGCATTCCATCACATGGCTCATCTAACTAGTCCAATCAGGTTGAATCAAATCCAATAGGGATCCTGTGGTATCCTAAAGATTTCTACTTTAACTTCTTGTAGCGCTTCGTCAATACAGTCAAACCCATCTACGAAGTTGAATGTCATTATGAACCTTTTATATAGAATACCCCATTCACCTGTGCCATGGTGGAGCTCGGTCTCCAAGTACTAGCTCATCGGGATGACATCCAAGGTGTGACAAAAAAAGTGCACCCATTCAGGTTGGGGCTTCACTCCATAGGCCTTAAACCATTTGGCCAAGTGTGCGTGCGAATCGTCCTTTCCATCATACTTATCTATCACTCATACCTTCAGCTTCCCAAAGTGTTTTATCATCATCCTCCTACACTCGCGCTAGTCGTCAAAACTACCCTTGTGCGTACCCCACCATCTCACGGGCGTAGTGTGCAGTGCCCAGTCCAAAGCTTGGAAGCTTTGCTTCTCTGCTACTTCCTTCTCAAATGCATCCAAAAACACATCCACATCATTCAAGCCAACATAAGTGGGTAAATTTCGTACCTTTGACAACACACAATGCAGCGACTAGGTCATCATGTTACAGCTCAGCATAGTTACTTCATGTAGCCGATTCTGCTAGCGCTCTAATTCTTCATCCCAGTCTGAGGTGCAGGAACTCTTGTGATCCAATGTAATTCAACCATCCACTATTGGATTCACCCAATCTTGGTCTCACATTGTTATTTTATATATGTAATCCAAATCATCATAGCTTTCGTAATCGCGGACTAGTTCAGTATAGTGCGATACTTCAGCAGGATCTAGGGTCACTATTACACGAAGTGATTTTTTTTCAAATATGATCTTTTGCTTCTTTATGTTGATTACCTTGTTCATGTCAGTAGCCCAATCAATTCCAAGGAGTGTAGGGTAGGGGTTGGTGTCATCCACAATTTTTATAACTTCAAAGTAAGCCAATGCGCTTGCGCCTTCAATATCTACAGTTACTCCTTGCAACTATCCCATTGGGATGATTTTCTATTGATTTTCCATCCTTAATTGAATCGGAGACCGCTGCAGCATGGGTCTCCCCATCCGCTTCCATGTATGCTTTGGCAAAACGTCAATATTTGACCCATGATCCAGAATAACCTAATCCATTTCATATTCTCCTATCTACACGGTGACTGCCATCTCAAACCCTATCCTTTCCTTATGCTTACCAATCTTCCATACCATGCGTGGTTCACTTGGAGCATTTCCAGTGCATCTATTTATAAGCTCCTGTAACCCATTTGGTTGGCTCCATCATTGCAGCAATAATGCTACAACTCCTGGGACTCCCTTCTTTACTTTTATCAACCTAGTAGTTCGTAACAAACTTGGAAGCGACGGTGCTGTATTCACAAGTACTAGCTCTTGCCAGAGCTATCACTTGGTTTGCTAGCACAAGTCTGCTAGGGGCTTAAGCCAACTTCTATGAGCTCTGAGAAGAAGCTTTCTAACTGATGGATGGAAGCTAACTCAAAGGAAGCTAATCTACTTGCGGAAAGAAATTGAAAAGCTGAACGAAAACACAAACCCTAGCAAACCCTAATTTTACCAGCTAGCCCTACTGATGCAAGAAAGAGGATGAAAGCTACTGGGAGAGATGCCATTGACTTATAGGAAGGTAAAATGCATGTATTTAAGCTACTTAAAACATCTTTTTGTATTTTTTGAATAAGTTGTTAGAATTATCATGCATGTGATTTAACTGTTTTTGACTGTGCAGAGGTGGATTGGTGAGAGGAAATGCTTGGAGGAGGTCAAGAAGGTTAAGAGAGGGCCTAGGGGGTCCCTAACACCCTTACAGAGAGTTTCACAGAGTTTGGTTATCAAGAAACCACTTTCATGAGCTTCTACAGGAAGTCTGCAGGGGTTCTACATGATGTTCTGGAATTTCTATAGGATGTCTGTAATTTTCTACAGGATGTTCAGAAATGGGATTTTGGAGGATGGATGGAGGAAGAAATATGAAGGAGTGGTATGGAGGTGAGATAAGGGTGTGAGGAGGTCCAGGACTCGGGGAATGGAGCTGAGGAGTGCCAAGGATGGTTGGATTTGTTCAAGGCGAGGTAGAGCAATGTTGCACAAAAATATGGGAATTTAGGGAAAATTGAGCGAATGGAGAACGTGAGGCAAGAATCCAGGTTGGGGGATGGAGCAGATGGGATTGATGGAGTACAAGTAGATGGAGAGGTACTATAGGCGCTCTGCAAGTTATTTCTCAAACTGGACAAACAAACACTTGGAAAACCAATGACCTAGTTACTTCACTCTAATCTGACCTAAGTAACATCAAAGGAAATGAACAAAAGTTTATTTGCAATGAAATACATGAAATAGCTATGAAAACTGGGCAATCAGGAACCTGAGCATATAACCACAACTGGTGTAAATCTCTGCAAATGAAAACCTAACACTAATGATTGCATGGTGAAGCAAAGACAATGTTTTTGTCGGCAGCAATGTCACCTTTGTCCCAGCTCATGATCCCACTGAGGGAGAGGTGAGATCAGAGGTGCTTGATGGCCTTTTTCTGAAGATCTTCCCTGTTATTAATCTATCAACTAAATCTGAACATGACCTATGTAACCAGCAAGATGTTAATCTACTTAACATAAATTATTTTGCAAAGACATAAAAATCAAATAACAATACACAAAGGAAGCCTTGGCACTTGGGTTGGGTCCAACCCCAAGAGCTGCAGGCTCCTAAAGAAGATTAGAACTGATGCCAAATAAAGTTACTTTCCATTACTCAAAAATAACCATGTTCATAAGAAAGTTATACAACAGCAGCTACAAAATGAGCTGAGAAAATAACAACACTCTAGTGCAAAATAAAACAGTCCAAAAAGTAACCTACAAAGGTTGAAAGCCTTCCTATTTATGCACTACAAGGGGCCTCATTAGCCCTCCTTAACTAAAGGGGCTCGGTTGTTCAAACTGCTAGTAAACAGTCACTTTTCACCAAGCTGCTTGGCTGCCTTTAGGATTCATTTTTGTGGCCTGCTGAGCTCCGAATTGAGGGTGGATATTTCGAGGAAGGGTCATTTAATGCAAGAGACATCCTTCCTATGAATCCTAACCCCTGTTCCTTCATGCTTGGCTGTCATCTGGCTCCTAATTGCTTGGCTTCGTTCCAAAATTTGTCCAAAAAACCTGAAATAACCACATATTAGCCTTCTTGGTAAAGTGACCACCCTCATTCATTCAACCAACATAAACATACTCAAAAAACATGCATAAACTATGAAAAATTGTGGATTGATCAAGAACAATTAGGCAAAATGAGCCCAATAAGTTACCCAATTCGAGGCTCATCACCATTCACAGCCTTGCTATCGCACAACAGCTTCATGCAGGTCTCTAGAAAGCTTGTAAGCATAGAAGGGTCCATTTCCTAAACATGCTTATCCCAGCTCCCTGAAGTAGAGGCCTCAGTGAAGCTCTTCTTTTCTTCCGTTAACGTTTCACATGCACACTCCAAATCAAATTCATCCTCCTTCACCGGAGCTTTGTGAACCCATGCGCTATCTTTGGGTTGTTTCCCCTTATCATCGCTCATTGCAATTTTGCTTTGAAGTACTATATTAACATTTATATCGTCTTCAAGAGGCTTAGCCATCATCATCGACAGGTTTTGAGTCAGCTGCAACGGTAGCACCCCTTTGTCGTGTATCCTCACTATTAGTGTAGGACAGTCCTTCGTCTCATAATCAAACTAAGTACAATATTTTCACAATGGACACATTGGGTTAGTGAATTCATGGGCATAGTTTCCTGGTCCTCCACAACTATAATAGATCAGCTATCCCCGACCTCTTCCAGGTCCTCCTCCGCCTCGGCCTCGTCCACACCCTTGAAAGCCTTTTCATTCCATCCCAATGCTCTGGTCAAGAGGTGCGCTTATGCCTGAACTCTATAGGCGAGTGTTATGTCCATCATCAATACATAACTTTGGCAGTTACACTCATCATACCCTACCGACCTGTAGAAGTTGTAGAACAATTGTTGCGGTGTTTGTACAAACTTCTGCAGCAAATGATAGTTATCAGTCATATGTTTCCCTACTACCTAACATATAGTGAACCACAACGCAGGCCCCGCGCTCGATCTGGCTTAGGCTTCTGGCCTCAAAGGCATCGGTCCTCCTCCTGCAATATAGTTTTCAAAGACTGAGCAGTGGTCTTTGTCATGCCCATAACCCTTATATTTCATGAATCATATCTCTTCACATGCCTCCGGTCGAACTGTTCTATCCTGCTTCAAGGTTTGCATCTTGAGGAAACTATTTTGCAACTCCACATGGATCTGCTAAACCCCCAGATTTGGATATTGCAACAGTGTTTCATGCAGTCTTATTGTAATCTCCATGGCCTCTGCCTGAGTCATAATCTTCTGTTGTCATAGTGCAACCCTTAGGTGAGGCAAGAGCAAAGCCATGAACCACTCACGGTGTTTTCCATCTGTTAAGTTCATATTAGCTTCACAGATTTTACACTTCAATCTTTGATACAATTCCCAAGGTGTCTCACCTAGTTTCATCACAATTTCCTTGATCCCCACAATCGACTATGCCTTAGATTTAGGCCTACTGAACTCTTTATTCAATGCGGTTTGGATCTCTGCCAACACAAAATTTGGATTATCATCAGAGTACTTGATGTACCAAATTAGCGTGTGATCTTGTAAATCACTAACCAATGTTGCCTTCTTCATGTGATCATCTGCAACACCCTGAGCTTCCCATACAACTTTTATGATGAACCAGAACTGGTCCCGGTCCTCATTTCCCAAGCCCTTAAACAAAGGCAACTTCATTTAATTCACCATTTTGAACTGTGGTGGAGGTGGTGGTGGTGTGGGTGAAGTTGAAGGTGACAGTGGTGGTGAAGGAGGAGGTGGTGTGGGTGGAGGTGGTAGTCTTGGGAATCCTTGTTTTAACAACTGAACTGCACTTCGCAGAGAAGCCTGCGCTACTCCCTCTTCATCATTCAAATGAGGTGAAATTAGTGGGCTATATTTAGGGCCCTTTCTTCCTTCATTCCTATAAGTGTTTCCACTTCACGTAGCTCCGAACATCAAGGTAGCTGCATAACCCTTTTTTTGCATAATAACATCTTAATCCAAGTGTTTAAAGACTTCAAGTACTTACCTCGCAAACCTTTGAAAAAGCACTACTTCGCCTTGTTGTAACTAACTGAGGTATCAACTACGAATTCAGTCACAAACCCTCATATGATATGACCGATCCAATGATCGATAGCGTGGGTATCTTATCCTAAGAATCTTCTAGTCTCTATACTAGCTTCGAGGTCCAGACAATAGGATCATCAAGCCTCCACCTTCCTTGTCTACCTGCTAGCTTTGCGATCCACACGTATAACTCAACTGGAAAGGAACATAAAAAGATCTCATGGATTTCTATATATAGGCAACTGTCTAGCCACTATTCCTTTGTCAGCCATGGGTTTTTGTTCTCCTGCACCATGAATTCGTGGATCTTTCTATCCAACTAGTCTTCGATCTATTTCATAGTTGGATTCAAGTGATATGAGATCACACATCTCTCATGCAGATTTTGGCCCCAACAACGGAACCATTTGTTGGTTTTGTGGGTCCTGACCTAGGTTTAGTGTTAGTCAGCCAAACAAATCCTTACACTACTGGCTCTTTCGGCATCAGCCTGCAGAGTGCGGACCGAAGTCTCACCCAAAGCAGTATGGGGGGATGTTGGAACCAAGTTTCCACACCCTGAGATGGTCGTGATGTTGGTTTATACCCTCTACCCCTACTTTCACGTAGGTCACTAAGCCTTAAGGTTTTGTCAGTCTACCCTTTATTCCACCCTTCAGTACCTTCGTGAAGGTATACGATTGACCTTCGCGCAACCCTAACCCGTGGTCTAGGTACTTTGGTGTAGCTATGACAATGTATTGTATAGGTTCCCAAGTTATCTCAAGCGTTTTACTTATCTTACTAATCAATCACAGTTAGCGCTGCATAAACTGATATCCTTGCTTACGTTAAATTAACCGATACAATCACATATATTCGAGCATCAAACAAACATTGTAAATTAAACATGAAATGCAATATAATCAGATGCATTAACAGGAACAAGTTACACAGTAATTGCAGGATACTTCTCTTTATTGATATCTTTCAATTCATTAGAGACTCTATCCGTCCTGCGCGCACAGCTACAGGGGTCCGCGCACTCAGCTGCGGAATTCCACCCTAGGCCTCTGTGCACTTAGCTACAGAGCCTCTACCTATGCTAAGACCTGAGAACACTTATAATTCTCCACTCTACTTCGCTACTTTTTTTTCCTTAACTACTTAGAGCTTACTTACTTAGCTCCTTTTTATACAATCCCATGGTTCGTGAACCATGGGTGGATCTTTACGGCTGACTTGACATTTTACAAAATAAGGGCAGACAACCCTTTATGAATCTTGACCCCTTCGTGCTTCGCAACCACAAAATGTAAAGACTTTATAACTTTATTACAAAATTATCCCAAAGCATATGCTTTTAGCCCCAAAACTATTCTTGGGGGAACCCGTTCCCAACATTCTCATAATAGCTCCATGGAAGTCATATGTTCAGGACACCTGGGAGAGACCTGAGTGCATATTTGGAAAGATTGGGAACCACAGATGGAGAAAAACCTATTGGTTTAGTCAAATTGAGCAAAAACATGCCTAGTCAACACTGGTCAAAATTAACATGTCATTCAGGAATTCTTATTAAAAAAGAGCATATTTATTATTTTGTCTGATTTTTCTTGATGTTGTGAACCAAACTTGATGATTTCAACCTTTATGGATGGATTAGGATTGATAAGGTTGTTAGAGCCATTATAGCAAAGTTTGTTTATGATTTTATTACTTAAACAAAGTTTATAGGTCATTCAGGAAGTGTGATTTTGTATTAAGATTATTGGAGACTTTTGAGATAATTAGAAGATTCATTTCTACTTTTCTATTTTATATTCATGTTGTGGATGCTTTATTAAGTTAGATGTAGCTAAAGAGTTCTTTAGGTGCACAAGGCAAGGTTGGAGGGCCCCCATACCGATCTAAGTACACTTTGGTTAAATTTTGTATAAATTAGCATAGTTCTGATTCAGTATTTCTTGTTTCAGTTTTATGATTTAGTTACTTAGATGTGTTATGATTTATGTATGATTTTTGGATGATTTTTATTTAAGATCTAATTTTCGTATGAAATGACAACTGAGGATTTAAGTTAAATCTTCATTCTATCAAATTATGAATCACAACTAAAAATCATCCTTTTTCATTTCTTGAATTGTTTCTTGAATTCTAGTTTATGATTTGATGTAATGGTAATGTTGTTGGAGTAGAACTATGAGGAAGGAAAACCAGGACCTCCTAAGTTAGGAGCCTCTTCTCTTGCTTTCTACACATCACAAATTGTTTCTCTTTAGTTTCTCTTCTTGAGGATAGTACTATGGGGAAGGACAACCATGACCTCCTATGTTAGGAGCCTCTTCCTTTGCTTACTGCATCTTGAAACAGAGACTTCTTAGTTCCTTTAAACTTAGAACATATTTGTAATATGCATTTCCTTTAACCTTTGAGCCTTGACTTCCGAAATTGAGTATACTTGAAATCCATATACTTTGGACAAGCTTCCAAGTCTGGAAACCCAAAGTGACAAATAAAACTCCTGCATTAGTTTATGTTGTAAATTGACCTGACAGCGACATCAATGGGACATAGTGGCTGAAATGCCAATCCCACCTAAGAGGGGTTGTGGCTAGTTAAGCTATGCAGAGATTTGTTGTAACAATCCTAAACATGGGATAATCTCATCTCATGTATGTGTATTCTTCGAGTTGTACATGCGCAAAATGTGCACGACAATCATTTGGATGACCTTTGTTTGGCCTTCAATTTGGGGGTGGAAGGTTGTGGAGCTAGTGAGCTTGGTATTCGACATTTACCAAAGTATTGACCAAAATATACTTAGGAACTTGCCATCCTGATATGAGATAATGCACTGTGGGATCCCGAAGTGTATCCACACTCGTTCAAAGAAGAGCTTAGCAGTGGCTTCTGCTAGGGTAATTTTTTTTCAGGCTGCTAGAATGACCATCTTAGAGAATCTATCGAAGACAATGAAAACACGATTGTTGCAATGCTTAGTGAAATGAAGACTTGACATATAACCCATGGAGATGGATTCCCAAGGATGACTAGGAGTAGGTAGAGGAGTATATAGGCCTTGGCTCTTGATGCTTGGTTTGGCAATGGCATAGGTAGTGAAAGATCTAACGTATTTCCCAAAATCCTGTCAAAGGTTCTACCAATAAAAATACTTCTACAAAACTGCCACTATTTTCTTTACTCTAAAATGTCTATCGAACTAACTATAGTGCATCTCACAAACAATCTTTCCACACTCGCTTGTAGGAACAAAATGGTGTGCCAGGAGTCATAGCAATGCACCCTGGAGGTGAAAATCAGGAACTTGGTGGCCTTCGAGGAGGATCTGGTATGTGTTTAAAAATTATGGATTTCTCTTGTAAAGGTGCAGCCACCCTGAAATCTCGTGTCCACATGAGTCGAGCACAGTGCTTAGCTCTATGACCGGTGAACGACTAAGGGAGTCTAGAAAAATATTGGTGCCACCTTTCTTTACTTAATGTTCAAATGGAACTGTTGTAGGGATGTGGACCATTTTTGATGGAAATCATTTTAAAACTTTCCTTGTGTCTGTATGAACTGTAGGGGATGGTAGTTTGTGTGGATGATTGTTTCCTTCCCTAGAATGTAATTCTTCCATTGTCGACAAACCTGCACAATGGAATACATCTCTTTGTCCTAAATGGTACACTTTTGGGCTATTTCTGAAAGTGTATCACTGTGATATGTCATTAGATGCCCCCATTGAGTAAGAGTTACACCAATAGCATAGTTAGAGGCATCGTTCTATATCTAAAATGGTTGCTACCAGTTTAGTAATGTGATTATTGGTGTAGAGAAGAGATGATGCTTCAATTCAATAAACACCTTTTGTTGGGATTTAGACCAAAATGATTTTTCTTTCGCTCCACCCTTGGTGATTTGACATAAAGGCCAAGTGATATGAGAGAACCCCAAAATGAACCTACGGTAGAAATTAGCAAGATCTAGAAAGCTATAGAGATCCGTTAGAGTGGTTGGGGCCCACCAATCCTGAATAGATTATATCTTAGCTAGGTACACTTACACACCCCGCTCATTAATGATGCACCCTAGGTATTGAACGTCAATCATACCAAAATTGCATTTCTCCAGATTAGCACAAAATTTAGGTTGTCGTAGGGATTGGAGGACCTTTCAAATATGCTGGATGTTCTCTACCCAACTTTGGTTGAAGATCAGGATGTCTTCCAAGTACACTACCGAGAATTAGTTGGTGAAAGGGTACTAGATGTCATCCATTAGCCTCATGAATGTTGTGGGGGAATTAGTGAATCCAAAAGGTGTGACCAACCATTCGAAAACACCCTCCTTGGATTTGAAGGTAGTCTTCCACAAATCAGAGGGTTCAATTGGTATTTGGTGATAATCAGACTTCAAGTCAATATTTCTGAAATATTTGGTCCCCTTAAGTTGGTTGAGAAGGTCTTCAATTTTTGGGATTAGATACATATTCTCCACAGTGATATTATTAGTTGCCCAAGAGTCTGTAGGTCCCATCCTTCCTTTGTACCAATAGGATCAAACTGCCACAAGGTGATCAACTCTGTCTGATGTTCCCTTTTTGGAAAAAATCCTGAATCTATCTCTTGATTTTATTGTTCTCCATAATAGAGTGTTGATTGATTTTCCATTTGGGTAGCAGTGTAGCTTGGGTCATATTGATGGAGTGCTTGACTTGACAGTGTAGGGGTACCCCTGTGAGTGAGGTGAAGATATCCCTGTACTCTTCCCTGACATTTTCCATATGATGCTTTCATGTGGAGGAGCCTTGTCTCGAGGTGACGGATGTGGCCACAACCTTCTTCTTTCCCCAAGGGAAAATCATAAGGAAGAAAAATTTCTTGGTCTAGGAAGAGATCTTACTGCATTTCTTCGTTGGGATCAAAGGCGATGCTACCTACAATATCTTGTATAACTTAATGCCCAAAGAAATAATAATAGTGTGGGGCCTAAACTCATACAAAACATGACAATTCCATAGGTATGGGTGGTCTAATAATAAATCACAAATTTCAATAGGAGAAACATCATGCAATACCTCATATGTCGAGGGCTTGATGTTGTAGGGAAGGTGACACTACTCGATGATGCAGAGATCTCTTCCCTGGTGAAGCCACTTGATGGTGTACGACTGTGGGTGTGGTGTGATCAGTCGGTTCAACTGCTTCATGAACTTTACTAAAATGAGGTTATTTTGGCTTCCTCTTTTGATAATGAACTACAATGAAGAACCCTTCACCCACATATGTGAGTGGAAGAGTAACTCCCCCTCCCCTTGATATTTTGGCTTAATCTTCTAGAGCTTGGTTGTGGTAATGGTGGCACTGGGCTACACATTAATAATCTATTTCCATTTCTCATTCCCAATGATGGGTTCTGACTCATAGTCAGAACATGCTTTTGATTCGGAAGCTTTACACTTGGCCACAAGTGACTACCTGGATTGACACTCACTTATGTTGTGAGTGGGGCTCTTATGGAACTCAAACCATTTTCCTATGTCCTTTCTTGTCTTCGTTGTATTTTTCTTTTCTTGCAGATTCAACGGGTTATCCTCAGTCACCCTATATTAGTTTTGTACTCTGTTTCGTAGTTTGGGGCCATCTTTCCCTTGTTTCTGATTCGTAGGTCCAAAGCATTTCTTCTTGTATTTAAATTTCTGCTCAATCTTGACATTGTATCAATAGGCAGTGCTAAGTGAGGAGATGTACAAGAGCTCAATCTCATCCCAGATGTACTTGTGTAGATAGTTACGGTACTTGAGTAACAAATGCTGATAAGAATCCTTGATACCCATCTTTGTGCAAAGGGTATGAGAAATATTTGTGATCTTGAACATGTCTTGGTCTATTCGCTATCATAGTGTGGTCCACTTTATGTATTTATCTTCATAGCTCCTGACAGGGTAACATTGTTCCTTGATGACATTTTAGAAATAATCCCAAGTGGGTGCAAGTGAAAATAGTGAGGATTCCCTCTCATTGATCTAAAAATCACTCTTGAGTGATCTCAGTTAAAGAATTATTGAATGAAGGTATTACAGACTCATGTGGTGGTGTGTGTATATGTTATTTTAGGCAATGGATCGATCAAATTGAAAAATACACAGACACTAGAAAATGGAAAACAGTAAGAGAAACACAATAAGAAAATACAAGAACACAACAAATTAATAAGGAGTTCACCCTATGCTCCAAGGCTACGTCTCTATCCTGCTTTCAGTGGAGGCCTTCCTTTATTGTGTCTTTAAAGTAGAAATTTACAATGAGGAGCTCAACTTGAGTCTCCTGAAATAGAAATGATGCTTGGTAGGGTGGTTCTTGGATTCCCAAAGCCACTAGAGTGCACATAATCTTTTCCTCTCCAAGTCTTGACCTCTCTAGTCTTTAATGGGAAGAGCCCAATGTGGTGCTCAATTCCCGATAGATACTCTTAGGGATTGCTTGAACATCTCAAGCTTTCTGTATGCCCGATGCTTCCCTAGGCTGTAGGTCAGCTCGACCCTCTGTCTTTCTGCTTCTTGCTTCATTGTCTCTTCTTTTCTCTGTTTTCACTTTCTTCGCGTCTCAGTGTTTTCTATTCTGTTTGTTCATGGATTAAAGCCAATTTGTCTCATGATTATTTGATTCCTCTTCAACCCTTTTTGGATCACCTACTGCTGCTCGCTTCGAGTCCCCTGTCTCTGCGTCATCGTCAACAACTCACAAGGAGTGGCCACTTGTCCTCTCGTGAACTACGCCAGCTCTTCCTCAACGGTTCGGTTTTTTGGTTATGTTATGCAATGACTCACCCACCAACTCAGCAATCAGACCTCAAACTCTTATGTGTTGCACCTTAATCCCCTATCAAATTGGTTTCTCCATCAGGTGCGATCTCTGCCGTCAGATCTAGAGCCTCTAGATCCTACGCCATTCACTCATTTCGCGTGATTGACCTGCTCGACCGTTAGCGCGCAATGAGTAGTGGTTTTCTCTCTCATTCACCTGCCATGCATCAGGCACTGGATGGAATCGCTCGTTTTTCTCCAAATCCACTTATCACCCAAGGGTGCCCCCGATATACCGCCGATTTTGGAGCGTAGGTCCCCCCTTTTTCCTTAGCGCTTTCCCCACGGTTTCTCGGCTTCCATGCCACCGAGTGCTTTGGGGCTCTTTCCTTCTCGATGGGTTTTGCCCAGCAATTGTGCATCATAAATGCCCTTTGTTTCCCAATTTTGGCTTCCCAAGTTCTAGTTTTGCATCCTGCATGGTCTCCATGGGCCTCGGTGAGCGTGCTTTGACTGAGGTCCTCATTGTTCCTCGCTGGCTCCAAATTGGCATTGTTAGAGGTCTTCTTAATCATTCTTTGTTCACAAATTCAAAGTCTGTCCTGTTTTGATACAGTCATGGCATCTTGATTATTTTTCATGGATCCAGTTCGGATCATGGCCTTCCCACTGAAAAAAAATTTGGACCACCAAAAGTTGGTTTTCAAGCATCGACTAAGTGAGGGTATAATTGTCTCACTTGTCCAATCTCTATCCACTTTGCACTACTCAGTTTTGAACCCTTGAGCCCAATTCTAAGGTACTCAACATCTCCTTTGTGCATTGTCCTCACCTTCCTATCCAGAACTGTGTCCTCCTGCAATTCAGTAAGGTATTTAGGTAGCATGTCATCAATAGAAGGCAATTGACTCTGCTCTTCGGGATCCTCAATCAGTGAGGGTTCAAACAATCTCAAGCAGTCTGCATTCACAACTGAGTAGATGTGCATGTAAGCTGGTAGATCAAGGAAAAAAGCATTTTCACCAATCTTCTCAAGTATTTTGAAAGGTCCATACCTGATAGGCTTTAGCATTTTACCTTCACCTTGCAACCTGTCCTTGTTGATGTACAACTAGACTTGGTCACCAACTTGGAAACTATGTTCCATCTGATGCTTGTCATGCCATGCCTTGTATTTGGCTTGGCTCTTTTCCAGCTATTCCTGTACTGCCTGGTGGATCTCTTGGATTTGTTCAATGAACCTATTTGCCCTATCCACATCACTGTGTCCATCAACTGCGGTATCTTTACTAAAGAAAAAATACAAAGGAGACCTTGGTGTGAAACCATAACAGGTCTCAAAAGGAGATCTATGTGTAGAAGAATGTTTTGCTCTATTATAAGCATGCTGCACATAACACAAATGTTCATCCCAAATCTTAGGATGTTTGTTGCAATATCCTCTAAGTAAATAGATTACTGTCTTGTTAACTACTTCTATGTGGCCATCAGTTTGTGGATGAAAATCTATGCTCTTCTTTAGTTTGGTGTTCATCAGTTCCCACAAACTCGACCAAAACTTCCCCACAAATGGGGTGTCTCGATCAGATACAATGGAAGTGGGTAGTACAAAATGAACCCATACATGTTCAAAGAACAATTTTGCAATTTTTTCAGCTGTAATTTGTTTATTACAAGGTATCAAAATACACATTTTGCTGAACCTATCCACAACAACATATAGATAATCATGACCTTTCCTAG
>APFE030257626.1:0-35439 GCA_000404065.3 Pinus taeda
GTGTGCCAAGCTTTAGACCTCGGCCCTCTGCTCAGAAGGCCTTGGTCTTCATCCTGGGTTGCTCAGGCTTTCTTGATTGTCTGCTTCAAACGGCCTTGGTATCTGTGCGTTCCAGTCGGCTTCAAAGTTTCCGGGCTTTGAGCACTCCGCTCAGCATGGCTCTGGTTTTTCCCCGTCTGCAATTTTGGGTGGTAAGTTCTGGACCCTTCCATTGTGTTATTTATACTGTTATTCACTTACCTGGTCGGCTTCTGTGTGGAGAAGGGCACATTTGGACTCCGGGTAGAAAGGTCTCAGGATGCCGCGTGAACGAATGCGACTCATTAGTCGACGGGGTGGCTCAAGGGGTGGCGCTCGAGGTTGTGCTTCTCCTCCACGATCCTCAGCCTCACTCGGCTCTCCCTCTGAGGAAATCAACTCACCAGGAGCTCCGCGGGGTCGAGGCAGAGGGAGAGGGTGGGGAGGAACAGTGATGTGCTCGCTCGGCTCTCAGCCTTCCACTCGATTCCGGTTCCCTTGCGTTTCGGATAACACCAGCTATTATGTCACAGTCAGGCTCGAGAAATGCGAGCATGCAGCCGTGCCAGAAGTTCCAGTGGAGCCACGACCACCCTCGCCTGTTCAGAGCTCTCGACTGTAGCCTGTGGAGGCCTCAGGTGCAGTTGCGAGAGCAGCGACGGGAACAAGCGAGCCTGCACGCAATGATCCCCCCTACATGTATTCAAGCGCCTCTGATCCATACGCCTGCCCCATGGTGGAGGAACAACCATGCAACTCCATGGATGAGTAAGTCCTTTGTTTAGCTGTGCTTACAGCTCCAGAATGGCGGTTCGATGGTTTTTGATCGATTCTCATCATCGTATGTTATGTCTGTTATGTGTCTTGTGGCTCCGTGTCTGTTATGGGTTTGTATGGAAGATCCGTGTCTGTTACGTGTTTTATTTTGGATAGTATGGAAGCTCCGTGTCGCTTCATCAGGGATAGAAAGCTATTTGGCATGTAACTATTCTGTTATGGGTTCGGGTCTGGAGTCAGTGGACAGTCTCTTTGTTCCACAGTTTTTTAGGTTCATGTTTAGTCACAACATGCTTAAATGTTCAGCGGCGGCCATCCTAGCATGGCGAATGTACTCTTTTTGTATAATATATTAGCAGTAGCACAATTTACACAAAAAAAATTTAAGATAGCTTTTAAATCCCACTAGTGCACTAATCATAGTAAACCACATCAGTTCATTTAAGAAATAAGCACACTAGTGTGTTTAAAGAATACTCACATTGGTTTCTCACATTCTGGAGAAAAAAAAAAAAAAAAAAAGAAGGAAGCAGAGAGAAGAAGAAGAGAAGAAGAAAAAAAAGAAACAAGAGAAAAGAAAAAAAAAAAAAAAAAAAAAAGGAAAAGAAAAGAAAAAAAAAGAGGAAAAAAAAAGAAAAAAGAAAAAAAGAAAGTTATCATATCAGTGCTCTTTCACATAAAAATGCACCAGTACGTTTAAATAAAAAATAACACTGGTACACTATTGTTTCCCTATTTTAGAAAATCAAAATGAATTACATCATATCAGTGCTACTTTAAATATATACTGCAACGTTGCGTTAAAAAAAAATCGCATTGTTTCAGGATTTCGAAAAAAAAGAATTAATCATGTCGATGCATTGGAAAAATATGGTGCTCGAGAAATGTCGGTGTGATTTTATATAAATGCATCGGTGCCCTTGAGTATCTAACGTGCTGATGTGAGGAGAAATTTAATTAAATAAAAAACAAGATTTTTTGTTTTTGTTTTTGTCTTTGTCTTTTTTTTTTTCAAAAATGCTGGGCATTTAATTTTTCAAAATCTAATTCTAAAAGCCCATGGGGGTTTGGATTTATGGTGAATGGGTGCATTGTTAAGGCACTCCTTGCGATAGGTTACTAGTTCAAATCCCCCGTGGGTGCTTACCTACAAAAAAAAAAAAACAAAATCTAATTTCATAAATTATTTTAAATAGTAAAAAATTATTCACCATTTCATAATCTTAGCCAAAATTGTAAGGGAGTGATTGGCAAGACAGATATACCAGGAGCATCGTGCAACAATAACAAAATAATTTGGAGCAGTAGAACTATTCAAAAGATCAAAAATTAAAAGTTATGTTAATTCACTCAAAAAACTACATAGTATGCTTCAAATTTTGTTGTTTACTTTACTAATAATTTTTTTACAAATTATGTTAGGGTTTAATTAAAATAGATATCATTTGCAAGGGAAGATCAGAGCTGAGATGAAAAATATTTTGGATCCATCAAAAGATCATGAGTTGAAAGGTATGGTGATTCACTCAAGGGATAACAAAAATATTAAATCTTACTGTTAAAATATTTTAAAATTTCTATTAGATTTATTCACAATTAAAAAAAAATAAAAACACTATATAATAAAAAGTTTACTATAGTTTTTACTAGTAAAATTTTTATGGTCTCTATTCCTATTTAAATTTAATTAAATTAGAAAAAAAGACAAAAACAATCAATACTTACCTTAAACCCTTGGTTCTAACTGCACTTACATTACAATTTAACTTTCTCTACCACTTTATAAGTATATTTTTTCAATTTAGGAATTTTAGAATTAATGGTTTTATGTATGTACTATAAATAGGGTGTTTGACATATAAATTAGGAGAATCACTTATTGAATTAGATCTAAACCATGTCGGCCCTCTCTATTTTTTTTAAACGACTATATGTTGCACATTGTGCCATATGTAACATAATGCACTTGTGCTACCTGAGTAATACAACACACATGTAAATTATAACACTTTTTTATTTTGTCTATTTTGTTTATCGGTTCTCCCAGTGCAATATAACACACCAATGTGCATGTTACTAATAGCACAGTTAAATTAGTACAATGCATTGAGCCTTAGAAATTGCACCGTCAACCCTCATCCTCTTTGATTTAAGAAATGACCATATGTTGCACAGTGCCTCCTATGTAACATAATGTACTAGCGCTACATGAGTAACACAACACATAGGTATATTATAACACTTTGGATTTTGTTTAATATTTTCATCATTTCTCCTGGTGTAATATAATGCACTGGTATTCTTGTTACTAATAACACTGTTAAATCATTCCATTGAGTTTATCATTATGAATCACACCGTTAGCCTCTCCTTTCTTTTTTAAAAATGGTTATATTTTGCATAATGCATGCTGTGTAATATAACACGTGGTGTCTACTTGATTATTTCAATACACTTGTATATTATAACACTTTTGATTATGTATGGTATGTTTGTTGTTTCTCCTGGTGTAATATAATGCACCGACATATCTATTCCTAATAACACTGTTAAATTAGTCGAGTGCATTTAGCCTTAAAAAACACACCATCCTAATGTAAAATTATTTTTCCAGGATGGTGTTGAATAATTAAAATCTCGATGCATTTAATCTCATAAACGCACTACTGTGTTTATTCAGATAGATGCACCGAATACCAGAGATTTGTTTATGAATTTTTATTTATTTATTTATAGAATATATCTAATGGCTTTTGTATTGAATGGTATTGATTATATATTGATAAAAAATGTTTAGATGGTCTCATGTAACGAAAATATCAGTAGACATAATGAAAACACATAAAAAAACAAAGAATGAAAGTTCTTTATAAATCCTTTACAAAATTAATGTGTTTGAACTATATGTATGTTTAACTAATATGTATTAGTTGGTGTGTGTCATGCAAAGCCACAAAATGAAGAAGGTGAATAATATTATGTATAATCTAAGTGAGGAAGAGTGTAAAAGCCTGATAGAAAAATTGCAGAATGATAAATGAGGTGAATGAAACAATACTATTCAACACGAGCTTTTATTTTTTTGAATTTTCATCAATACTATACTTAAAAATATTAAATAACATGTTTCAAACAATATATTAATTCATATATTTTTAATGTTCTACATGGAATAACAATGGAGGAAAAGATCAATGTCGTTCTAAGCAAAGAAAAATTATGGAACATGTAAAGTACAATGAATTGGTCCTTAGATCATCAAGAGTGGTATTGGAGGTTAATGAAAGTGGGAATTGTTTTACATAGCTATGAGGGATATAGTGGAATGAACCTATAGACATACTTTCCACTTATAATAGAAAAATAAATGTAATGGTCATAAGACCAAAATTATATCTAAACTACAGGAAGCATTTTTAGAGCAATGGTCAGTGAGACATGTCAGATTTATAATAGATGAAACATACAACAATGAAAAGAATCATTGGAAAGGTAGTATTCCTAATTGTTTAAAATCAGTTTCAGAATTATATGTATATCTTACTATAAACCATTAATTTATTAATATTAATTTTGTTATATTTAGTTTTCATATATCATTATAAAAATAGTTTATTGTTTTTCAAGAAGATTATGAAAATAACAAATGATCAACGAGCTAATACGAAACATGTCAGTAGGATTATACAAAAAAATGTATAAGGAGATGCTAAAAGAAATCGACAAAATTACATCACAAGAGAAGCCATCTCAATAACAACGTTCTTCAAATGTATGTAATTATGATTGGATTTATACATATAACAAATGAATTAGCATTAAATATTAATTTTCAAGTATTTTCTTGCAAAAAAAAGATGGAACTCATTCAGTACATAGAACAAGACGACAAGGAAGAAAAGGGTTGATTTCAAAATTTGTGAGTAATTTTTAGTATTTCCTTATAATAGCTCAAGTTTTCATTTTTGAATATTTTGAGTTTTTTTTACAACAACCATCCTTGAATGTATTCAAATAGGCGCTAACATACAAAGACAAGCCATCATAATAATTGATTGACATTGGGTTAAATAGCACTTGTGAGTATATGTTGGCATATCAAAAATTAATTGTGGAATTTGTAAGTGTCTAAGTTGTTTTACTTCTCTGATTTCATAATTAATAGAAAAAAAAGTCCTTTCTAATAAATCTATGATTTATAATGGGGTTTAAAACATGCAAGAAAAAAAGTATAGAACTACGCTAGCATAAGATTTGTTGCAACAAGGCATGAGACTTGGTTTTGGCACCATGTGCATAATTTATGAGTCAATTATTGCTATGGTACATTGCTATTTTATTTACATTGATGTATATTATTTATTTCAATCTTCTTTATTCTTAGCAATGTAGATACACTCATTACACTTTATTATTATGTTTGCAAATGGAACAATCTCAAAAAGAAGAAAATAATCGATGAAATCAGCAAAACATTCTTCGAAATAACCCAAGTCATGGAACTCGCAACTCGCAACAGTTCTAGAGAGGAATGAAGATCTATTTGGATATCAATGCAAGCTGTTGTATTTTTTAAAATAATTGTCTATGGAAATCAGACATTTTGTTTAATGTAAACATCAACATAGTGTCACAATTGAAATAAAAGGAGTTACCACTAAAAATCGCATTTTGTATAACAAATAACTTCTTATTGATATATAATAAAATAAATTTTAATTTTTTCTATTACGTTATCCAATGTCGGTGTGAAATGTTACACCACTGATTAAATATATGGATGATTAAATATTATAATGAAGAGATGAGAAATATGATAATATAACAAATTAATTTAGACATAATATACAATGAAATAAAAAATATTAATTTATATGAATATTATAAGATATGTTATTTATATGAATAACAATTTAAAAAATTACAATAATTACACTGTCATAGGTTGATGTCTCCAAAAGAGAGAAAATATCATAAAAAACATCAATGCATCCCTAACATTAAAACAAACCAGTGATTTACTTTCAATAAAAGCATTGTGATGTCATCTTTCGGCATAACAACTGATATTTTGGAAAATGACAATATCAGGGCTTTCATGTCTTCAAGCACCTATATTGTTTTTAATTAATGCCTTGATGAATTATAACTCAACACACTAGTTCTTTCATAAAACTAACACCTCCCAATTCTACAAAATATTATTGCCTTTCCCAGTGCACTATTCAAATTAATACCACCACACGCTCTATATAACAAATGCATTAGTGAGTTTATGTAAAAAAGGCATTTTGGTGCTACATGTTTAAGAGAAAGCACTGAAACTGCAATTAATTTTTGCATGCCCTAGAGTCACTCCTTCATCAAAGAATGACTAGGGATTTTTTTATATAAGCGCCGATGTGGTATAAGTTTCAAGCTCTAGTTCTCTTGGAGTTGAAAGCACTGTGAATTTTTTTGTTGTAAGAATAGGGGTGGTATACATTTCAGGTTCCAATCTTCTTTGAACTAAATGCCTTGATGCTTTTAATTATGTATAAATACCAATTCATTTCTATAAGTAGCACACTAGGCTTCCTGTTTCATAAAGCGCACAAAAAAAAAAACACCCGCTAAAACCTCTAGCCGCCCATATTTTTTTAGGTTTTGATGAATCTTAGTTATAAGCTCTACTAAAACATTCGTTCCCCCAAATGATGTTTTAGCAGATTGTTTTTACAATTTTTGCCAATTTTACAACACTAAAAACCTCTGTTATAACCTATGCTAGAAGGTCTTTTCCTTGTAGTGTGCCATGCGATATTTTTGTAGCTCAATAGTTGTGTGAACTTAATAGGTGTTGTGGTCTCATATAACTACTATTTAGCATATATAAATATAAGTGAGTTAGTTGGTTTGATTACCCCATTTAAATTTTTGATGCAATTACAGATATTGTTATTTTAATGTTAACTTTGTATTCTAGGTTACAAGGTTTACTCCATAGATCTTGTGATAATTCCCATTCGTTATTCCCTTCCCAATGCTCATGTAGTCTTCTTGTCATACATTTATTAAGTTCTTCATGCTAATTTAGTAGGTTCCCTTCTAACTTGTTTTTCCTTGGGTTTCTTATGATTTATGGGTTGAAATTATTTCCATATTGGGTTCTCATCTACCTTTATCTGTATGAGTGCTAAGTGCCAAAAGATTCCCTCAGAAGGTTGGACCATTTGGCATGGAGAAAAGTTGCACTTAGATAAAAAAAATCATAGGATATCTAATTATATTAATTATATATATATATATTATATATATAGTTTGGTGACTTCCATTCTTTCCTTTATATTTATTGGAGTTTTCCTTTCTTGGAAGTTTCTATAGCCTGACAAAAATATATAAATAATTTTAATTTGCTTCTAATCACATATAGACCTGGCGAAATCCCTCATTCCATTTGGTGAATATTGGGAAGGAACCAATATCACCTTCATGTATAGTATTCATTATTTTCTTTAGTGTGATATTTGTTATATTTTGTTTTTCTTTTATGTGTCCAATTGATGGACGTGACGAAAACCCCTATCAATTCCTTCTAGTATAATAATAAACTAATATATCTTGTAGGGTAAATATTTCTTTAGTCGTCGACACTACAGGTAAATATCTTTGTATTTGTTTTATTCTCTATGTTATTACTACTAATTAACCCTAGATGCATTACCCTTAAGCATGTTGTCTCATCACATACACAATTCCTTGTTGCAGGTATACACACACTTCCAAGGGACATAGAGCATGCCTTCTAACTCATCTTCTTATGTTACAAGTTGGTTTCTACTATTGAGCATTTCAAGTTCTTGCACTCTTCTAAGGGTGGAAACACTAAATTGTCATGCTATTTCTCTCTACCACTCTTGGCTTGGAGAGGGATTTTCTATTTGTATATTTTTATTCCAAATATCCCCTCCGAGTAACAATTCTAGGTCATGGAAGATAATTTTTTTCCATTGCTAGTGATATAAAGGCTACAAACATAACCTAATACCTTTCTTTTAATGTATCTGCCTACTACTTCAATTGATGTTGCTTGTATAATTTTCAGGGTTTAAAGGATATATGCCTCGTTGATATTGTAATTCTCAGTTATCTTAGTGTAGAATTATTGAGGGTTTTCCTCTAGAGAGTTGTATTGGTTTAATATTTTAATCTATAAAATATTATTTATAGTGAAAACCCTTCCTTTTGTGAATTTTATTATATTATTTTATAATATATTGGTTTAATAAAACTCTACCTTCTGTGACATTTGAGGTTCTTATTTATAATGAAAATTATGGAGGACTTTACAATGTAATTTGCAAACCAATGGTTTTGATATACTCTTGCTTGTATGATTTGATGTAGTTAAGCTCCTCATTTTCCTATTACTCAAGGGTAAAACAATGATTGCACCCATGAACATGTTTGTTTCTTTTGTCTTACTAGAAGTCATTTTCCATAGGGATATGTGTGATTTCGTGTTAGTACTTCTTCTCATTTTCATTCCGATAAAAGTACAGTATTATTGGTTCAATGAAGTCCCAAATTTGTCCTGACATACTCTGAAATAGATTAGGTATTGTGAGTTCCTTAGTGTAATATATATTCTCCATTTTCCTTAGTCACCAGATCTAAAAAAAAAACTGTGGGCTATACACCTTGCTCCATGGGTAAAATAAGATACAATGATAGAATGCTACACATACAACACCTTCCCTACATGTATTCAAGTTTTTCCTTACTGCAATGACATACCCTTGTTGATTCCTTTCAAATTTTTTATTTCATGCTTCTTGTTTTCCCAAGACCTATAGCAATCATTTAGAATAGAACGATTGGGTGTTGACTTTTTTTTGTACAATATTACGTGCCCAGCTGATTATGGGTATCTATTGTGGTGGATGGTATCTCAGATCCCTATAGGTCCTGAGTCATTCCATTTGTTATTTGTTCTCCTCACAAACTCAGAAAAACATTACTATTATCTAAATAAATAATTGAATTTGATTACAACAGATATGTCAAAATAAGAATAAATTATGATATCACAGGTATAACCAGTAGGCCAAATCTGGTGGTCCACTATTAAATAATTTCACTAACTTATAATATTTATTGATTTCGATATATTTTTTTTCCATTACACTCATCTATTAACTCATAGTGTTAATTACCTATGCAATAGATACAAAAAGAAAACAATTCCTTATGAGAGAAGATATGTCCTATTTTCACTATTGCATACAGAAAGAAAAGTTTAAGATGGCAACTTAATTCAAAACCATAATCCTAACTAGAATTCTTGTTGCAACAATTTCTCAGGGGATGAGCATACTCCTCTCGAAAATGAACTGAGTCCACCAGTTCTCCCCTCAGCTATATTTTCCTACCATCAGAATAAAAAACCTAATTGATTACTTATGGATTATCTTATAAGTTTGCTTCCCAACAAGGTTTTTTGGGAACACCCTGCCTTTTGGGTCTGGAAGCCATCTGCCTAGGCTTTTATGTATTTTTTATTTTTTTCGAAAAAGGTGTTCTGCTTTTTCCTTTAAAGCTTGCGTTTTTCTCCCGCGGCGCTTTAATTCACCCCCAACTTAATAACTTACTCTACAAAGTGGTTTATTATAATCATTTTCTCCTATCATAATAAATATATTTTTTTTCCAATTATTTCTCTTGGGGAATTTTAGGAGATTTTCTAGAGAAGGAACAACTTGAGTTTATCGCTCCTTAGTTGTTTAAAACTGGTAATAATATTTTGACCCTGGTGCTTTTCTCTTTAGTAATTCCCAACAATATGTTTATTAATAATAATATATAAGTCGCATTACATTAAATTTTATTTAAGCATATTATTTTACAAGTTCAACATGGCTTCCTTCGCCACCAATCTAAAAGTATGCTATTCTAAAAATAGAAACTCAGTAAAATAAAAAACAGAGGGGTAATACAACATGCGACCTCAAATAATAACTATACAAGAAAACTTCCTCTGAGCAAAGAAACAACCTATAATAATTTACATAAACAAAAAGAGAATAAACAATGTTTTCATCTTTATACCAGAAAGAGAAGAAATCGTGTACTTGTAGTTCTTAGATAAGATCAAAATTTAAGTTTAAATGAGATAATTTACATTATATCTAAAAATATGCCTGAATTTCAATTGTTAAAGAAACCCTAATCCAATAGCCAAGACCAATTAAAATATTTTTGGATACAAAGTAATTTGGCCAATTGGCCATAATCACTAATATTACAATGTATCAATAACAACAATTAAAATA
Organism: Pinus taeda; assembly: GCA_000404065.3. Classification (NCBI taxonomy): domain Eukaryota; kingdom Viridiplantae; phylum Streptophyta; class Pinopsida; order Pinales; family Pinaceae; genus Pinus; species Pinus taeda. The sequence continues at coordinate 10,107 of APFE030257626.1, forward strand.
AAAATTCTTCAAAAAACTTGTTAAACAACCTACCAATGAGGAGGCTCAAATTCACAATTTAAAGGAACTCTAGTCATTCAAACCGCAACAAAATTAGTCTTGGCCTCTTGGCCTCATGGTCGAATAAAATTAGACAAAAATAAAGAAATGTAAAAATGTAGAGAATGGTAGGTCGAAGAATTTCTCCATGATAATGAACTTTTATTAAATTGGACCAAAATAGTTTTGTATTCCTTCTAGCTAGAGAGTCGAACTTGTAAATGTAAATGAGCAAAAAACGTTTTCTATGAGAATAGTTTGATAAATGAAGTTTATTAATGAAAGAAAACACAAAATATCCATAATACTTGTCAATATGGGTTTAGTTCTAAGTATTCATGTTACCTCAATATTTTAAGGGACCCGAACTCATCGTTATGTGCCTGTAATCGTTAGGAGGAAAAATTAGTATAAGAATGAAGGTAATTATTAAAAAATGACCTAAAACCCTTTACAATATTTATAATTAGGGTTTACCTAGAGGGGAATCAGGTAGAGTAACAAGAGTCTCAGCATGCCTTGGAACCAAAAATGCTAGTCAGGTGAACCCTCGGTCCATTACAAGCCATTGAAGAGTTGTGGCTAATATTAAAGGAAAAATTGTGTAGATATATAAATCCCCCATTTGAAAATGAAAGTAAAATAATCAAGGAGAATGGAACTTAATTGTAAAAGAGCCATGGTTCGATGCTTACGTGGAAGAAAATAAAATCACCTCAACATGTTCATAATTGATTCCTGCCCATGCCTAATTTCCATTGAGGGTAAACAAGCATGGTAAATTGAGTAGAGGAAGTTGTAGATGTCAAACCAAAGGAGGAAGGGTTAGAATATGATCCATGGTTTAAGATCTCATTTAAGAGCAATCAAAGGAGAAAATGGGACTGGGATGGTATGATGGGGATGGATAGTTACACTGAAAATGATCTGGATCCCTTCCAATTATCAATTCAAACCCTAGAATGTGTGTGTTGTTGATATTCAGACACATGAGGTGTAGCTCTGTCTATGTCAAGGTCTCCATAGGCTTCCACATGGAAATACTAGTGGGTTATAGCTTGAAAGTTTCCAGATTCTTACAACATTAAAAAAATTGAGGTTAAAATTTTCCTCCATGATGATAATATTGTTGTAAACATAAAATTATGCCTTTTTATATGTCTATGATTAATACACTTCATAGCATATAATAAATATTACAATAACATGAACTTTACCATGGAGACATAATTATAATTACAAATGTTGAACATAAATATTAAAGAAACCAAAATTCATTACGTACCCTGGCCATGTTATCGTTGCCTGAGTTTTAAATGAGCAAATTGTATAGATCAAGGATTGTATTGTATGATGTTTGGGGAGCACCCTTCTTTGTTAAAGTATTGTCCATTATAGGATTTAGGTCTTCCATTTAAGAATATTTACAAGAAATACTAATTGTATATATTTATGCAATAGAAGAATAATAATTTCGAGGACTAATATATATATCAAGCTAAACCACAGTTAGTTAAAAAAAATGAGCACAAGATGGCTATCGATATCAAAACTAAGAAAACTTATGGTCTAATTGAAATTGGGCCACTAAGTTTATATGATTATAATAGTGACAGTGGGTTTTTTTTTCTCAAGTAGATGTAGTTATATGGCATATTTTTCTTATTTAAAAAAAAATATTTCCCTTCTACATTTGAATGTGTTTATAACTAGTAATTTATGGGGATGTTACAGTCAAACATGGTCAGCCATACTTGATTATGGTTATTGTGGTTGACTATGGTAAACCTTAGTTGACCATTGTCAACCATGGGTAGCCATGGTAAACGTTGACAAAACATGAATAACTATGATCAACCATAGTTAATCATAGTCTATTATAGTCATCTATAATTAAATTTAGAGGATCATTGTCATCCATAGTCAACTATATGTCGACCTTAATAATCCCACCTCAACCATAACTTGAACATTTTTAGCCATAGTTAACTATATCCTTTAATACTCCCCACCAATGTAAAACATGAATTAACACAACCAACTTATTAAACTTCTTGAAATATGCTAGTCAGGGACCATGTTTGATACATTACTCAACATAATGAAAAGGAAGAAAAGGATGCCTATTAACATATTTCGACCACTTTAATTACAATTATGCAAATTTGTATAATAAAATTATGACAATAATAATTAAGTGTACTCTATTTCTGAGATTAATACATGTCACCAAATTATATGAATTTGATATGGATATAATTGATATATTACCCATTCTTTAAAATGATATCAATTACTATTATTATTATTAATTGTTAATTTATCAAATTTCAACCTAATTAAATAACATAACAAATATATACATTATAGGCTAGGTTAGATTAAAAATCACCGTGAACAAACAACTTTTATCTTATATCCTAGACTAAAAACTAACATCGTTTTTATCCTTGTGGAACATTAAAATTTTAAATTGAGAAGAAAACACACAAAATTTTCACCACAATTATTCACACATTTCTTTGTACAAAGAGATTATGAAGAACCCTAAATATTTGCAATTTAATTGAATTACAAAAATAATAAAATTGGGAAAATGACTTTGATAACACAAAGGGAAATTATTTGTATTTTTAACCACCGATGTTTTACTTTTACACTCTGGGACATATATAAACTATTGAAAATAGCAACAAGAAATGCTAAAAATAGAACTGCTAAAAATAACATTGCTATAAATAACACTTCAGGATATACTCCGACTCTGTTGGAAATAGAAAAAAAATAGAAATGCTCAAAATAACATTGCTATAAATAGAATTTTGGGATAGTTTCCAATTTTTGTTAGCCCTTAAATTAAAATTTGAATTTAGTCTTACTAGCTACTTGAAAAATAATTAATTAATTAATCTTGAGTTAATTAGTTGGAGAAAATCAAACATGAAGTCTATGTGAAGACATGCAACAGTTATCCATTTGATTGACTAATTTATCCCTTAATTAAGGAGATAAGGATGAGTTGTATTTGAGTTCTAATTAGTTAGCTGAGTTAAGTGAGTGAAGTCCAGTAATATTAGTTCCAGATAGTTGGAGGAACTAATTGTGTGTTCAATCAATTAATGCATGCATGCATGCAACTAGTGTTCTCCAGATAACTGAATATTCTCTCATAAATAATGCATGCATGTCAGTTTTGACAGAGACCCAGTTGAGACTAAAGGAAGGGACAAAGTACTATCAGTTGGAGGAATTTTCCTATAAAGGAAACTCATCCATGCAGAACGAATTATTTCCTTAAGGATTGCATAGTTATTTCAGAGGTGAGTTTTGTGTGTGAGGTGAGAATCATATAGGTTGTAGCTGGAGGACCCAAGAGAAACTGCACAAGGAAATATGAGGCTTGGAGGACTGAAAGAAGGCATAGGTGTTGTCTATTCTGTCTATGAGCAGTAGTAAGGGATTGTACTGAGAGTTTGATAGCTTGTGAGCTAAAACTTTATGTAATCCTAAGATATTTCCACTTGTATGATAATACAAATAGCGGGGTTTTTAGCTAAGGCTTTCCCTAGAGCATTCTTTTGTGTTTCATGTGTGATTGAATCTACTTCTCTGTTATATGTGTTCTATTTGATATTGCTCAAAATTGATTAGGCTTCCGCAAGTTTGTTTGTAGAAATAGATCAAGTATTTTTCTTTAGTAAATTGCATTATCAGGTCATCTACAGTAAGAATTTCTACATCATACAGAGCGAGGTTTTGTACAAAAAGTTCTACATGGTATCGGAGAAAAGGTGATCGAAGCAGTGAATAGTATGCAAAGAAGAAAATTCAAAGTAAAAAAAAAAAATGGGCTACGCGTTTTCAGAGAAGATCTGAAATTTGTTGTCCAAAATTTTCAAAAACAAATAGTAGATCTGGATTCCTTGCACAAAAATACCCAAATTCAAAAACAAATTGGTTGAATCGGAGTTTAGTTGAGGGAGATATCATTGATGTAAAATCAGCTCTTTTTCTAGAAAATTTCGTGACGGCGGGAAAGATGAAATAGATTGGTGTCCTAGCCAAGAACCTGTATGCTATTGAGCTTCAAGATGCATGCAAAGCCTTGAGGAGCAAGGAAAATGTCGGAGACTTGGTAGTTGAGAGGGAGAGTACATTACCTCTCAACATGCAGCACCAAAAGAATTCTCAGACAATTGTGGAGGAGCCACAATTGGTGAAGCAACTTCAGGAGGTTGTGGAGCAGCCACAACTCGAGATGTCGAGAGCAGACCGAGTGGAGACATCCACTCATGTAGAAACCTCCAGTAGGGGGGAATTTCGAGCCAAGTGGGTAGAGGGATCGCATGCATTCATACCTCCAGGTGGGAGGTGGGGCAATGTGAAGTGATAGTCCCATGAAGGCTGAAAAAAGGGTAGGGTCCTTGAGGTAGTGAGTCTCTTTGATTATACCTTTCTACGGGAGCCCCAAGGAGGAGTAGAAGGACTAACTGAGTGGGTAGAGACATATGCAAATGGAGCTGCAGAGGGAGCGTCAGCATCAGAGGGTGTTTCTAGCCCAACAAGGAGGTTAGTTGGGAGATCAGTTACTTACCTCTCGGTAATTGAGTTGCAGTGTAGCATTGGGCAGCACGATGCAACATGATGAGAGGAGATGCAGTGCAGATGCAGTTCTAGGAGATAGGACTAGTAGCAGCACAGATGCAGTAGTAGGAATCAGTGTGACTAATGCAGTCATAGATGAAAGTGACATAGGCTAGTGCAGTGAGATGTTGAAGAGCACAGAGGTGTAGAGTTTTCAATCGACCAAGGTAATAGCAGTCAGAGACTTTGATGAAAGAGGCATCATTTTGATTCAGGTTGGATATTCTTTGTGTTCGTAGAGTTGTTGGAGCAACAACACTTGAGAGAAGTGTTGCATGCAGAACATTCCAAAGGTTCAGGATCGGGTTCGAGTTGAATGCCTTTCTTGTTGAGAGGGAGTGTTGAAAATAGAAACAAGAAATGCTAAAAATAGAAATGATAAAAATATCATTGATATAAATAATATGTCAAGATATACTCCAACACTGTTGGAAATAGAAAAAAAATAAAAATGCTAAAAATAACATTCCTATAAATAGAATTTTGGTTTAGATTCCAATTCTAATTAGCCCTTGAATTAAAATTGAGAATTAAAATTCGAATTTAGTCTCACTAGCTATTTGAAAGATAATTAATTCATTCATCTTGAGTTAATTAGTTGTATAAAATAAAACATGAAGTCTATGTGAAGACACGCAATAGTTATCCATTTGATTGAGGAAGTTATTTTTTAATTAAGGAGATAAGGATGAGCTGTATTTGAGTTGTAATTAATTATCTTAGTTAACTGAGTTAAGTCGAGTTAAATTAGTTCCAAATAGTTGGAGGAACTAATTGTGAGTTTAGTCATTTAATGCATGCATGCATGCAACTAGTCTTCTCCAGATAACTGAATATTCACTCATAAATAACTCATGCGTGTCAGTTTAGATATAGACCTATTTGAGTTCAAAGGAAGGGACAATGTACTATCAGTTGGAGGAATTTTCCTATAAAAGAAACTCACCATGCAGAAGGAATTATCTCCTTCAGGATTGCACAGTTATTTCAGAGGTCAGTGTTGTGTGTGAGGTGAGAATCACATAGGTTGCAGCTAGAGGAACCACGAGAAATTGTGCAAGGAAATAGGAGGCTTGGAGGACTGAAGGAAGGAACAGGTGTTGTCTATTCTATCTATGAGCAATAGTGAGGGATTGTACAAAGAGCTGGATAGCTTATGAGCTAAAGCTTTGTGTAATCCTAGGATATTTCCACTTGTATGATAATACAGATAGCGAGGTTTTTAGTTGAGGCTTTCACCAGAGTATTCTTCTATGTTTCATGTGTGACTAAATCTTCTTCTCTGTTATATGCATTCTATTTGATCCTTCTCAAAATTGATTAAGCTTCTGCAAGTTCATTTGTAGAAATAGATCAAGTATTTTTCTTTAGCATACTGCATTATTAGGTGATCTATAGTAGGAATTTCTACATAAACATTATTTATTTGAAGGGGTGTTTTATTTTCCTAGATTAATTGTTTAGGTAATTATTTGGTATTAATTTCTGATAGAAAATTACACAAATTCATGGCTATATAATTATGAATAAAACCAAATACTTAAAGGCATAGTGAGTTAGATTTTACATTATTCATTTTTATAATACAATATATTACAGAGTAACAAAGAAAAATCATCCCAAATAGAGAAAAACAAAATACAAGAGGTCAAACTTCTCAGAGACAATAGGTGTTTTAGCTTTTAAAATCGCAAAGTGAATTTCATCTTTTGATAGATCAAGGGTCACATTTCCAAATGGAAAATAATCTTAACCACCACAGGTATTGTGACTTTAGATACATGATGCCTATTTGATGTTGAATGACTTCAAATTGTGTTAAATTTATGGTCCAATTTGCAAACGCCACAACTTCTTGTATGTTTTCTTGTTCACTCATGTATGTTAGAGACATGGTCGCTTCATATGCGCATAGACATTCATCCTACTAGGTTCTCCTATAAATTCATTCACCATACCATCTCATTCATCCAGATATCTCGAGTGTGAAATTTTCCTAAATAAATAGCTCAACCAAATGTTGATCGTTAAGGTGAATTAATGAGAAGGAAATTGGGAGATGCAAGGAGCATCTCAGAGTAGCAATTGGGAGATTCAAAAAACATGTAGGAGTGCTATTTTTCATGAATAAGTAGGTGCCTTTACTGCAAGATTGACCTAGTAAGAAATATATTTCTTCCTCTAGTAAATTATATTTAAATAGTCAAATGCCTTAAGGTAAGATCTAAAATATAGAGAAAATATTGAAACACATAACTATGACTAGTAAACAAACACCATACATGAGTTTTTAGAGGATCAAAATATTAAAGCCCAAGAATGATAACTAGCTTAAATCATCGACAATAAAAACATGTATGCAAATACAACTACATTACAACATTGATTGTGCATCTTTTCTATCCCTCATCATCTACATTTATACAAAAAACTATATAAGTTAATTTCCTCTTCAAGTTGAAAGAGTTATGGAGGTGTTATCCTTTCGAATCTGAGCAAGATAAGGTGGTATGCAATAGGGAGGTTGTGCAGGAGGTGGAAACAGAGCGTTGGAAAAACAATTAAAGCCTAATGTGATTAATTATTCCCAACACTCCCCCTTAATTATGACCAACCACTTAACCTTGGCTCAACATAATTTAAACATGCTCACTGCTATAAGTCTCAGTTATGCTTACAATGACTCAAAAAATTAACGTCAACTATTGTGTTGGACTTCTTTTTCCTTTTCTTCGAGATCTTGTATCCTCTGAATCACTTCATCTTTGTCTTTTTGTTGTATGCTCCAAATTTCAGTTTCTACATTTGTTGTTGCAACTCTTCCATTATTATATTTATGTTTATCATAAAAACATATAAAATTATTTTAGATTTTCCATTCATATTATCTACTTCTTCAAAATTTTGCTTGTATGTGGATTGTTGCCACATATCATCTTCTGCAGTTATATCTTTATCATCAATCTTTTGATTATCAATTTGTTGCAACATAAGTCCATAATATAATTTTATCTCTTAAGGACTCCAATATATGAAAATTTCATTGACATTTTCATATTCTACATCATCCATGTTGTCTTCAACATTCATTGCTGCACCTTCTATATATACATCATCAATGCATGGTGTTTCAAGCCATGTTTGAAGGAACTTTAATTTTTCTTTATTTTTTTTTTGTTTCTTCTCGATTTCCTCTAATATATTCACATACAAAATCAATGCTAATTTCATATGAAAAAATATCTTCAGAATCATATTGGTTCCTATTCATTATTTTCTGCAATGAGAGCTTTCGACACTTGCACCTTCTTCTCTACCTCTTTCACTTATTTCTTTGCTTTTATTGTTGCATCATAATCTTCAGTTTCCACTTCTTTAGTAACTTATACTACTGCAAAAAAGTTGTCTTCCACTTTATTTCCAAACATAAGTGGTATTATATCACTAAATAATAGCATACCAATAAGACGTTTATGTTGCATCATGTGCAACCACTCATCACTAGTTAATTTTTCCTCATCAAGGTTAACATCGGTAATTTCAATTACTAGATCCACCAATGAAATTGTTGGTAACACGCCATCAACATTTCCATCCACTTTCAAGTGATATTCACCAAACTCTTCATGTTTTTATAGATCTTCTGGTACAAATCCACCTTCTTTTTCATCCTAAAGCACTACTGCAACAAGTTGTAAAAAACTATTATCTTCGACTTGATTATTCCCCCTTACCCAAAAATTCCTCTCAACGATATATCAAGTCTCCTCTATTTTCTTTTCATCAGCAATGAGGGGAATAATGTTGTCATCTAGGCATTCCTCTATGAATTTTAATGACATGCCATTCTTTTTCCTTTTCACTTCTAACTCTTTCAAATCGACCTCAAACAACTCTTATTGTTGCTTTGAATTTCCTAGCCTCTTAGATTTTCCAATTTATTTAACCGTGTTATACTCTATAATGTTCACCAAAAAATGAGCAATGAGCTATGACTCTTCCAAAACTCTTCACTACTCTTGACTAGTTGATGAAAACAATTCTAGAATTTCACTAGATAGAAGCTCACTCATCTAGACATGCTCCGTAAAGTTTCAAACTCAAACAACACATTGTCCAACTTCTAGCATGTTCAACATTCCATTCTAAAAAAATTATCCCATATGCAAGCGAATTCCCCCATATGCTACCAAAAAGATCCCATAACTTCGCTATGAAATTATATAAGACAATGTATCATGGAAATAAAAAAGGTTATGTTCAGATTTTAACTGGAGAGAAAAACCATATTTATGGAGATTTATTGATAGGAATAAAAGCCAACAACAAAACACATAAACAATACAACATGCACATGATATTTAACTGAGAAAACCCCAACTCGAGGGAAAAACCCATCCTAATGAAATTTCTTTAGCCTTGGCCAAAACCCTGGCCAACCCATCAAAGTGAGCCTTCACCACTCACCTTCATGGCCTACATTACAATGAAGTCTTTCTAGCCTTTTATAGACTTTGTTTCATGTAATATCGTGGGAAGAAATTCATGGGTACACAATACCATGTGCCCCAAAACCATCATTGTTTAACGTACTCAACCCTGACTCTAAACATGAGTCAATTTTTACATAATAACACCCCCCACCCCCCACCCCCCCCCCCCCCCACCTCCCCCCCCCCCTTAAACTTGACTTGGGGTCCTTGACTAAATCCAGCCAAAACTACTAAAAGAGAGAACCCTACTCACCGTAGCCCTTACTCTCCTCATATTTTATACTAGTGTATATGTTAACATGGCATCCCCCCTCTCACCTAGGTCTAACCCAAACTGTATTGGTTCTTACCCATAGATACGGAAGCCTTACCTGGCCTTACAATGGTATGGCCATTTACATGCAATAATTAACTCCATTATAATAATTAATAATAAAATAATTGTTTTGTTTACCCTTGTTTCTATCGTCACCCACCCTCCATTGCTTCATGGCAATCATGCCTCGACTACTCTAAATTGCCATTTGTGACAACTCTGCTTCTACCACACCGAAAAATGGTGACTACATTGAATGGACAACAATAATTTTTAGTTACTTTCCATTGACTACTTCTCTTATCACCACTCTGAATTTCTCCCTTTTTTGTGTATGGATGTAGAAACCTCTATAGTCTCTTAGATCACAAAGATTTCCATTAATGTTGCTACGATCTTTTAGGCCAAATTTCTTCATTCACTAGAATACTCATCTCTCATTGCTCTTTTTTCTTCCATTGTATCCAAACAATTTGATTATTCTTGGCCTGAGCCCCAATCTCCTCCTCTGTGGGTCTCTTAACCATGAAGCCTCTCTGCAAATAGTGTAGCCTTTAAATAACTTTGGTTTCCATGATTTAAGACTTGGTGCAACCAACTGCCATGTACCAAAGGAACCATGCCATTGAAAAACTCCTTCTTGACATATTAGCTTGCTCCACCTCTAGTGCGTCCATCACAACACAATAGTCCATTGGACACAAAATTTCTCCCAGCTCTAGATGAAGTGATTCCAATAGCTCAGCATTGGCATCCTGACCCCATACCAATTTTACCCATGACAATGATTATACACTTGTCAAAATAGGTGTAGTTAGATTGGAAAATGAGAGGCTTGCCTCATTACCACTCTGCCTGTTCTAGGTGCTCATGAACTTCCTTCATTTCATTTGATATTATTTTGGTGAAGTGTTTCACTATGTTCATTTCTACAAACACTATGGAAATACTATCATCAACCCTATAGTACGTAATACCATTGCGCCCTTCAAAATATACATTAGCCAATGATCCACGATCAATGTCTTCCTACCCATTTAGTCTAGAATGACTTCCCCACCACTGCTAATCTAAAAAATGCTTCCTCTAAAGGCCACCTAGATCCCCATGGCTTGCATGACCACAAACTTGTTCATGGTGTCCACGGCCATAAGCCAATAGTTACCTCTGCAGTTTTCAATTAATCAGGAAGCCTCGTCTTCTCTTTATCCCCCAACATCATACCCATTATAACATCCATCAGCTAGGTATGTCACCGCCTTATTTGAAGCCAAAGTCAACTCCAAAATTCTTCTTCAATTTCATATGGCCATGAGCATGAAACCATTTCTAGATCTCAGATATGTGTAGCTCAAGCTTTTCCATTGATGTAGAAAACAAGCTCATTATAACGAACCCTTGATAGATACCACCCTCAATAACTAATTTGACCATAATCAAGTGAGATAAATAGGAATATACGTTGTATATTTTTCGATCTCTGCATCCACCAGGTTATACAAACCCTTGGCAACAGAAACATTCCTCTAAACCCAATATTTGGCTTTGATACCAATTGTGAATATTTTAACTAGGAGAAAAATTGTATTTACTAATATTTATTAGGGGAATAAAAAACAACAAAAAAACACATAAATAATACAATATGCACATGATATTTAACTACTAAATCCTCAACTCAGGGAAAAACCCACCCTAATGAAATTCAATTAGCCTTTGCCAAAACCTTGGCCAACCCATCCAAGTGATCCTTCACTGATCACCTCCCTGGCCTACATTACAATGAATTTTTTAAAGCTTTTATATGCTCCATTACATGTAATAACATGGGTATAAAACCATTGATACATAATACCATGTGCCCCAAAACCATCCCTCTATAACTTGGTCAACCTTTGCTCTAAACCTTAGTCAATTTTACCCAACATGTTTGATAGGGATTTTAATTACACTGAGCTAGATGGTGACATTCTCTGAGTTGTCACTGGATCAAATGGCTACTCATAGAACAATTGACTTCATGATAGGGTGTTTTTTGAAGAAATTTACCTATGGAAAGTAGCTTGACTCTGACTCCATGAGAAAGTTACTTGGCACACCTTTGCCACCATTTACTAGTCAAGAGACGAGAGAAAAAAAAGGATCCTTCGACTTTCTGGGTTATAACTACTACACAACATCTTTCACAATCAACAATATGCATCCACCAAATCCTCCCCATGAAAATTCCATTGTGGATGCTTGGGCTAATATATCATATGATGTATGACGTTATCTGCTGAAACTAAAGGACATAATAGATTATATAAAACATCGATATAACAACACTCCATGATACAACACTTCTCCCACACACACAAAAATTAGCATTGGTTCCATGACGTTGTACATTATAGGTTTTTTAATGCAATCACTATTGACTCAAGTTCACACTGTAGATATTTTCTCTCCACTCAAACCTTGAGGCTATATGTCAACCCATAACAAAAACTAATATTCGAGGAGTCCTCACTACAAGCTACTCTATTGGTCTCTAGTTCAAGGTTCCAATGAGCATGATGAGTAGACACTTCTCTTAATAATAAGGACATGTCCCTCAGAATGGAAACTCTAGTTTAAAACTTTCAACCTAACATAGATACATGAGAATATTAGCCACTAGGTCTCACAACAGTGCCACAAACCAAATATTAAAACATTCTGGGTCAAAGTTGATGATGAGAATCTAAATGAAACAATTCCAATAAAGTCCATGTACCATACCACTCGATCAAGTGATGTGTCAGCCGGGTGCACATATATCAAAAATATTATACATAATATGGTCTCCCTACACAGTTTCAGTGCAGGGATTAGATAATCCATCCACTTCTCACAACATGGAGATGATTCTTACATCGTTAAAAAACTCCAACAAGTTACGGTTCACGAGTTTCATACAACAAATAAAATATGAAGAAGGGAAGTTGATGCTTCAACACACACATTCAACTCCATACAAAACCTTGAATTAAATTCATTTGTTAACCCATCGCAACTCTAGGGCACTCAAAAATTCGATCACAAGAACTTTGCACAAGAACTATTTTCTGATTCACACAATAATGGATCCTCAATCCTCTAAACTAGACTCGTAGATTCCAACACTCTACAAACCAAATCTGATTCTAGTTGAAAGATAGAGCACACATTGAAACACACAGCTACAACTAGTAAGAAAACACCATTGATTCATATTGGATCATTATATTTTTTTCATCCATATTTATGCATTTGGAGTGGAAAATGTGGAGGAATCAGCTCACAGAACCATTTTTATTAGTAGGATCCAGTTTGGAAAAACAGGGTCTCAAAATTTTTGGGAGCATTTTGAGGCACCAATCAGTTTTTTTAGGGGTAAAAATTGAACTATTTCATGTCACACCATTTCATGTTTTTCTACGCAAATACATATTTACATTGACATAAGAATTGCGTCAATTAGAGTTCGTATGCAAAAGTTATGCCACTCAGAAGCTGACCTTCCTATTTTCACACCTATAGTTTGGTAGGATGTTGTGTACGCCCCAATTATTCATGTAAAACGGGTTATCCATGTGATTATGATGTAAAATACTCTTGAATATTCTACATTGTAACTCTAGTTAAGAGTTGATGTAGTCACAATTAACCACTTGTAGGCTATCAGGTTGTGCTATAACCAGGCCACTAGGAGGAAGAGACATCCCATGTTTCGAGATAATTTTGTTCCATAGCTAAGAAAAGATAGCCAAAAAATATAGGAGGTCGAGAACATATTGATTATCTATGTTCTCTAGCACCACACAAGCCAGAAGCATTACTTCTTTATACCTAGAGCCTTATTTCTAGAAAGAGAAAGATAGCGAAGCAACCTCGCCTTCCAGTTGGGTTTTCTCCCAAGAGGGTTTCTCAAAGAGAATATATTGTGTCTTATGTGCATTCAAGAGCTTATTTTTTTGTTCTTTACTTTTCTACATAATTTCCATTTGCATGCATGCACTAAGTACATTTAAATATGTAGATATTAAAGTTTACTAAAACTGTAATATTGTAGAATCTTAGATTTTTAATATAATTTGATCAGATACGTTGTGATGAGTTGTCCAACAAAATATCCATGCAAGTTTACAGGTCATTTGGTATTAGAGTAGGTTTATTTCGGTATTTTGTGGAGATTGCAGGGATCTAGATCGATGGAGATGAAAATCGTAAAACCATAAACATGGCCAACGAATATATAAACAAACATTGTGATCCCGCAGAGGTGAGGTTTATGTGGTTGGAAAAACATGTCACAAATATTAATCGTAATGTAAGTTTCCTCATGGATGACCTGAATAGAAAATTGGGGATATTTAGAGAATATGGGGGTTTGAATGTAGAGGAGAAATAAGAATGGGGACAAGAAGATATGGGAGAAATGGAGAACCAATCGAAGGAAGGACCTAAAAAGATCAACCCCGTTTGAATGTGATGAATGAATCACCCTCCCTGTTTAAAATGAAACCAAAAGTCGATATCAAGTCATACCATGGTGATATCAATGCTCTGAAGCTGAACCACTAGTTGTAGCAACTAGAAATTTATTTTAGTGTCCAACAGATTGAGGAAGGGAAATAGATCTCATTTGCATGGTTGAAATTAGAGGGCCATGCACTAACATGGTGGGAGAGGCACACTAAAACCATGAGGTTTAAGGGAGAATGAATAGTTGGAGGATTTCATCATTAAGGCACATTTTTATCCCATTGGGTATGTGTAGGACCAGTGGATCTCATGGCATTACCTCAGGCAAAATTCATGCCAAAGCATGCAAGAGTACACCATAAAATTCAGGAAGATGGCTATAATGTTGGGTATCTCTCCAAATAATTCAGATGTACTCCTCAAGTATTTGAGGGGTATGCCCCACCATTTGTGTGAGAAAGTGATGATGTTCAAGCTCAAATTGATGGATGAGATTTGTGTACAGGTATAGTATGTGGAGAACATAGGCTTGAAGAGAGTGCAATCAAGTGGATCAAAATAGAAGGAGCAATGAGAAGCTTCTAAGGAGGGGAAGAAATAAAAAATGGGGGAAAATATAAGAAGATGATAGCCACAACACACCAGTGAAAATATCCCGCAAACCACTAAAAATACTACAACATTGATGGCCATATAGAAGAAAAATGTTAGAATTTCCACCTAGAGCTAAACTCGAAGAACAAGAAGGAACATAACAAGAATAAGAATCTCATGGCCGCTAATTCTAGAAACCAAGCTGAAAGAAGCTCGAGTGTGGATGAGAAGATCATCTATAAATCAATATAGAAGGAGGTGAATCTAAGTAGCCTTCTGCAACATGAAAAGAATAAATGACCAATCTCTTCCATATAAAGATACAGGTGAAGATGACAAAGATTGATGTTCTATTTGACTCAAAATCGCAGGTGAATCTCAATGTAGCAAAGCTGGTCAAGAATTTAGGGCTACATGTTTATGATCATCCAAACCCATATCCATTGGGATGGGTAAATAAGGATGCAGAGCTGAATTTAACAAAATAGTGTAAAATTAGATTTATCATCAATGCTTATTTTTATTGAGGAAGTACATCTATATGTGGTTCCCCTTCATGTATGTGGAGCCATGTTTGGGAGCCCATACATGTACATGCATGACGCAATATTCATGAGGATATCTAACCAGTGCCGACTCGTTAAGGATGGAAAATCATTCATCATCAACATGCACAAAGGAATGCCAAAAATTTCACTCGCAAGTGCCAACCAAGCCAAGAAATTGATCAATTCCAACAATAAGTATGTTTCATTGTTTTTAAGAGAAATTTAGCCTATAAATGAGTCAATAAGAGGCAAGGCATCCCTAGAGGAGTGTACTAAAAACCAAAACAATTAATTGGAGGAGTTTTTATAGCCATACAGGGATGTGTTCTAATAGCCTAAAGGGTTACCACCTAAGAGAGAAGTGGAGAAAGAGATCCAACTATTACGAGACTCCCCATTGACAAATATTAGGTTGTATAGGTAGTTTGTTATAGAAGCAAGTGATGTGAATAAATAGTTGCAACAGTTTTTGGAACAAGGTTTCACTCAACCGAGTACCTTACCATGTGTGTCACCCATCATGATTGTGTTGAAGAAGGATGGGACTTGGAATATGTGTATAGATTACATGACGTTGAAAAAAATCACACTCAAGAAAAAATACCCCTTCCACAAGATAGATTATTTGTTAGAGTAGTTGCAACAAGAAAAATACTTCACCAAGTTAGACATCATGTCTGGATATCAGTAGGTTCGAGTCAATAAAGAAGATACCTGGAAAATTTCCTTCAAAACCAAGCAAGGTTTGTATGAGTGGTTAGTCATGTCATTTGGCCTATGTAATACACCAACTACATTTATGAGATTAATTAATGATGTACTTTTCCCTTTTATAAATTCATTTGTTATTGTTTATTTGGATGATATGATAGTATATAGTTCTACCTTGGAGGAGCATATGCCACATTTGATGCAAGTGCTCGAAACATTGAAGAAGCATGAGCTTCTAGCAAATCTCAGGAAGTGTGAATTTGCATAGCAGCCTTTGGTGTATATATGATATGTGATTGGTGGAGGAGATTTTAAGATAGATCCTTCTAATATGGAGGCCATCATGAAATGGATCATTCCTACTAATTTTTCTATGGTTGGGATTTTAATTGGGACAACACAGTACATGAGGAAATTCATAGCCTCATTTTTAGTAGTAGTAGCACCGCTCCACACCATAATAGAAAGTGGCAATGATTTTCACTGGGGAAAATGTCAGCAGAGGGATTTCAAGGAGTTAAGGAAGACTATTAGTCAAGCACAAGTTCTGACATTACGAAACTTGTAAAAACCCTTTGAAGTGGAGACAAATGTGAGTGGGTATGCTATGGGAGCTATCTTGATGTAGGGAGGAAGACATGTATGTTGCCATTATGTACTATTTTATGGGGTAGTCCTTAACCAACCTATCTACAACAAGGAGCTTTATGCCATGATGGAAGATGTGGAGAAGTGGAAGCACTATTTGATGGGAAAGGAGATACTAATCCACACATATCACCATTTGTTGTAGTACTTGCAAGCCTAGATTAAGCTACAACTAACTAAGAATTACAAGTGGATGGGGTTTTTACAAAAATTTCATTTGGTGATAAAGTATAATAAGGTTAGCACCACCAATTTAGCATAAATGTTTTTAGGGCCACCCACATCAAAGATTACAACTTTGGGGACTCTTATGCACATGGATCCGTTAACCCATTATGTATACAAAGAGGCATATTCATAGGTTGAGTACATCAAGGAGGTGTATCAGTAGTTGTAGATTCAGATTCATGTGCATGGTGGAAACAATATCATTGACTACCATATCGAGGATGAGTTACTCTATAGGCTGGATAAACTATGTGTTCCTAAAGGTGAAAGATAGTAGTTGATCAAAGAGGCTCACACCCCCAAGATTGCAGTGAACTTTGGTGTAGGGAATACCATGTCTAATTTGCATAGGTATGTGTATTGGCCCAAGATACAATACCATGTATCTAGGTTTATAAGGGGATGCATGTTTTTTTGTACCAACAAGCATAAAAATAGGAAAGGGGATTTATATCATCCCTTGTACCTACTAGTCCTTGGGAAAGCATTTCCACGGACTTTGTGGGATGTTTACCAGCAACCAGGAAGGGACATTACTACCATTTCATGCTAGTTGATAGTTTCAAGAAGATGTTTGTTCTGATGCCATGTAAAAATACCATCACTGGGTAAGAAGCATCAAACGTTTTCTTTGACAGATATGGGTGCACTTTTGGATACGAAGGAGAATCATTTTAGAAATGGATACATGATTTATCTATGCATTATCGACTATATTGTGGGAGAAGATGGATAAAAAGTTGAAGAGATATATAACATTCCATCCATAGACAAATGGGTAGACAAAAGTAGTCAACAGGAATTTGGTTCAACTTTTGAGAGGATAGAACCAAAATAATACAAATACCTAGGTTGAAAATATGGTATATATACAACATTCCTACAACAAATAAATCCACACTTCTATAGGAAAGTCCCAATTTGAGACTTATCTTGGATATTTTACACCTTCAACTTTGGATATTACATATGGGCAACAAGAAAGAGTGAGGAAATATCTTACAAAAGATGCTTTGAGCACTAAAGATTTTATAGAGAAGATTAGGAAGGTCCATATGTAGGTATAAGAAACACTACATAAGTCATAGGATAAGTATAAGGCTATGAATGATCAACATAGAAAAAATAATTCATTCAAGGTGGGAGACAAATTACGGTTACAATTGAAGAAGTAGAGGTTACAGGGGCCTGGTAAGAAAATCAAGGCTCTGGGGTACGGTCCCTTTGAGACACTCGAAAAGGTGGGTGATAATGTCTATTGACTCAATTTACCATGATATATATTCATTTACCTAATTTTAAGTGTAGATAATTTTAAACTCTATGAGCCTTCCATGCTAGATGAGGAAGAGGAACATGTCCTACTTTCTATGGAGTATTTGGCACTAGATGCTCAAGTAGAGTTGGCATAAGATATAATTTTATAGAAGAGGTCCAGAACTACAAGATAGGGGTAGCATAACCTTTGGCAGATTGGATTGAAAGGAAAACTTCCAAGCAAATCTAAATGGTACACGAGAGAGAAGGTTGAGGAAAATTTTTCTCACCTCATTCAGTAGATGATTTGTGGCAACAAAAGCCTCCCAAAATGGGGAGGTATGATCCATATTGGATCATTATATTTTTTATCATCCATCTCGATGCATTTTGAGTGGAAAAAGTGGAGGAATGAGCTCACATGACTATTTTTATTGGTGTGACCCGGTTTGGAAAATCAAGGTCTAAAATCTTCTAGAAGCATTTTGAGGCATTAAATGATGTTTTATGGGGTAAAAAATTGTCTCTTTACCGCCACACCAATTCATGATATTCTAGACATATCGATATTTATAACAACACAAGAAGCACGTTAATCAAAGCATCTATGCAAAATTTATGCCACTTAGAATTTTTCCTTCTTGTTTTCACACCTATAGTTCACGAGGATGTTGCGTCATCCCCCATTACTCATGGAAAAGGGGCTAGACATGTGATTATGATGTATAATACTGTAGAAGATTCTATATTGTAACTCTAGTTAAGATTTGATGTAGTCAAAATTAACCATTAATAAGCTATCCAGTTGTGTTATAACTGGGCCACTAGGAAGAAGAGGCATTCCATTATTTCGAGAACATTTTGTTCCATAACTAAGAAAAGATGACCAGGAGAGATAGTAGGTAAAACACATAAAAATGATCTGTGCACTGTATAATCTCACGAGCCACAGGAATTACTTCTTTGAAACTACAACCATATTTCCAAACGGAGGAAGGGAGTGCAACGTCCTGACCTTCGAGCTATGTTTTCTACTAAAAGGGTTTCCCAAAGAGCATATATTGAGTCTTATGTGTTTGTGTGAGCTTGTTTTGTCATTCTCTACCTTTCTGCATAATTTCTATTTGCATGCATGCACTAATTACAGTTAAATGTATAGATCTTAAAGTTAAATAAAAATGTAATGATGTAGAATCTCATATTTTTAATATAATATTATCATATATGTTGTGACGAAGTTTCTACTGGAATGTCCATCGTATTTTACAGATCACCCATACTTGATTTTTTAGGAGATCAAAACATTAAAGCCAAATAACAATAACTAGCTTAGAGTAATGAAAAGAAAAACATGTATGCAGCTAAAGTTGTGTTACAGCATTGAATGTGCATCACTTTTATCCATGATAATCTACATTTATACAAAAAAGATATGTCTATTAATTTCCTCTTCAAGCTGAAAGAGTTATGGGGGTGTTTTCCTTTCGAATCTCAGTGAGTTGACGTGGTGTGTGACAATGAGGCAGCGGAGGAGTTGGACACAGAGCATTATATAAACAATTAATGTCTGATGGGAGTAATTATCTCCAATAAGATCATCCTCCTCTTCCCTTCTATAATTGAAGAAGGGAGATATTCCTGGCATATTATAATACACAACTAACTATTATTTAATATCTAATATCTATTATGTGCACTAGTAATTAACATTGTATCCATAGAGAAAGAGGCTAGCTTCTTGGATAGGAAGGTGACAATATGGATAAAACTATGGTTTTCAACGTTTTTACCATCTCAAGTGAAAAATATACTTACGTGTGCTTTTACTTTAGCATTGACTTGGTATTATCCAATAATTCCTAGTATCATAGGCAAGTGAGTTGGAGTTACAGGAGCATGGTTTTGATGATGCTTGTGTGTGGGGAAGCTACTCTTTTTGGTGCTTACAGTAATCTTGTTGGATCTGAGGTTGTAGGATTTGATACATCAACAATTGAAAATAAATAACCACTACAAAAATCTCTAATATAGATACCTCATTTCTTCCAGTTACGAAGCTATGTTTAACCTTAATGAAACTTGTTTACGAAATAATTGCTTAAAATCTCTTCCCATTTTACAGCCAAATCAAGGAGTAGAATCATATCCAATAAAATTGTCTAGTTAGATATCTATATTATGGTTTGCTATGCCATTTGTTATCGCTTACTATATTCCATTACTTGGCACACTAATTATTTTTCAATATATCAGAGGATAATATGAGACAATACTTGCTCATCATTGCCTTTGATTTGTTAGATGCATAGTGAGGTGCATAGAAACTACATTGATTTAAGATTTGACTGAAAACAATTGTGTGGGAAGTATTTTTAGATGATTCATGTTGGAAGGGTTATTATCTCAATAACATGATAGTAAGACACTATAAAAATATGGGTATCCGACACTAACATGGTGACCTCGCAACATGAAAAGTGACATGGTGACCCTTGAAATATGAAATGAAGCATGGGCTATATTAAAAAATATAAAAAATAAATAAATTACACATGAAATATGAAGTATATAAAATATTTACATGATGATTATACAAACTCAATAACATAAACAATGCATATAAGTAAAATAACTTTGAGTTCAATCGATCTCTAAACTAAAAATACATCAATAAAGAAGCCCTAAATGATTTGTATAGTCCAAAAAAATCATGCTACAACAGATAACTAGTACACATATCATCAAAATTGTTTCCTATATTGTGATCATCATCTTCAATATCACCCTCTAAGAATTAAAATAACATAAAGAAAGTTTAACATATGAAATCAAGATTATTTTAGTGATGGGTACATTTTTACACGGGTCATGATAGTGGAGTTCAACAATCAACCCCACTATGAAGGTATATATAGATATTGGTTATTTTAGTCAAATGTTAGTTACATATCCTCATTGTTGAAAAAATCTAATGGAAACTTTGTAATCCCTACAATCCTGAAATCCTAAAAACTGTTAAGTCTATAGGATTTTGAATTGGATCTAAAATTCTGCATCCTCCATATGAAATCTAGTGTGGTCAAAACCACTCTCAAACATCTTGAGTCAATTAATGGGAATGTTGAAAAATTAAATTAAAATATGAAAATTAAAGATACAAGAGAATGCCACTTTTACTTGCATTACCATTAATAGGGTTTGGGCAAATCCACATCCTTCAAATCCCTTCTAGCATTGCTTAAGTTTCCTTAGTTTCACTCCAATTCCCTTAAGAGCTTCAATAATGTGATTGAATTTCGAGTGAGAATGAGGAAATAAATTGATTTTTGGATGTTTTTTATTTGACATATGTCAAAAATTAGGGACATTAGGGCTCATGTCCTACATCAGTCAATCTTGTGCCCTAAGAACACATCATGAGTCAAAGTAATATGAAACGTGTATCACCCAAGTGTCATTTTGATAGGTCAAATACAAGACAAGGGGAGGACATGCCTTGGGACTTACATCAATAGATTGGAGGTATTCTAGAGAAATTTGTCATAATGTTCATCACTTAAAATAGGTTTCATTTTCTTCTTTTGTATAGAATATGAATCCACTTAAGGATTCAAAATATTTACTTCTCTAAAAAGAGGTGAATATTCTGGCTTCCCTTCCTGGCTTGAATAGTTTTGACCTTTTTCTAGCTGCTAAAGATGCATAATCACTCCAGATAGGTTGTGACAATTCATATTAAACAAAATGAATCCTTTTATTTATTGATGAAAACTTGTTTTTGTAGAGTTCTTTAGTAACCTATGAAGGCCCACAAAAATGTGAGTTGGACTAGTTAGTATAATGAAGGAGCTAGAACAATTATCATGTAGGTAGGAAGGTGAACTAGAAGAATTGTTTTGCATGCATTGTAGTTGTCCACGGAACCGTAAAATCAATGGTTGGGGATATGATAAAGGGAACACTAATAAAATAATTTGAAGACGTTAGTTTATGATAAGTTCACAGATACTTACTAAGTGCCTATCTAAGAGAAACCTTCTTGTACATGTTTAATATTAATACTCATCTCATGCATCTTCAATAAAAAATACTTCTAGTTCCAAAAAAATAATAAAGCCTTGAAAGCCTCTAGTATCACCATGAATCTCATTTAGGAGATCATTAGTCATTGGTGTTAGCACTCAAAATGAACCTCAAGGCTGAGAAGAGGCAATTCTGAGGTAACCACACACCGAGCTTTCGATCTGGCATCTAGCCCTGCCAGACCAGAGAGGGCTCTCTCTTTGCCAACAAAATGTGGCTGCATTAAGTGAATCATAGGCTAACTATGAAGTATGGGATTTCATTGAAATTTGAGGGTCGAAAACAGAAAGAGAAGGGACCATTGGGCTATGGAATCGAGGCTAGTTTCTACCGACAATCTTGGGGCAAAGTAAGTGTAATTTTCAACCAGATAAAAGATTTAAATGAGAGAAGGAAAGGGGAGATAGCCCGCTGCATTGTAGGCATCAATCAAGCGATGGATCTACAGTGCCAGTGTTAGAAGAAAAAAAACATCGGGTTACTCAATAGAGAATCTAACATAGGATGGATTCTACAAAGATAACCACTACATTTAACAACAAAATCATTGCGAAAGGAGCATCGTGCGTGGATGGATTCCTAACACTTCCCTTAGATAGTTTTGTAACAAGAATTAGCAAAAAAAACAAAGTATGTAAGTGAATTTATGAGAAAAACAAACACATGCTGGACATTAAACACCATGATGGATCCCAAATCTAAAAGACAGAAACTATTCCATTAAAATTAATATTCAGAAGAAACTTTGCATAATCCAAGGCAACCTCATTATGCTACAAAAATAAAAAAATTTACATTGTTAAACTCATAAAATATATACAATTATATCATCCATGTACTAAGGGAGTTGAGCTCAACCATCTCCCTCAAGATAGAATCAGTTACATTAAATTTTGACTCAATTTCTAAAAATAGGGATTAAAGATGAACTCTTATATCTTGAACCATAACACCTGCTACAAAATGGAAAGAGGTTTTTGTAGATAAGGTGACATTTGAGAAAAACCTCTCTCAAATTTTGGAAATTCGTTTTCAGTTGCTCGGAATGTGTGATAAAAAAAATCTCTAAAACATGAATCATTAAATACTTAAATCTATAAAAATAGGCGGTAAAGATCTAGTCAAATAATCCAATTCATGACACCTGTGAATAAACTGAAAGATGTTTTTGTTATGTGGCTCATGGTTGACAAAAAATCCTTGGGTTTCTCAAAATTACTTTCCATCTATTGTAAAATGGCACCACGCTACAATGAGTAAAACAGTAAAACAAATGCAAAATTTGTTTTGTTTTAATGTAAGCTTCAAATATCACTACATATCTCCCCAATAGTAACATATGTGCATAAACTGAAAGATTTTTTTGTTATATGGTATGTGATTGACAAAAAGCTCTTTCACTTTTCTAAAATTCATGTCCATCACTTCAAAAACTGATTTTGTAGTAAAGTTGTTGCTATGTACAACAAATGACCTCAAAACATGCATAACCAAGAACCAATCATTCATTTCTATCATATCTTCTGATCCAGAAATTGGTTACGGGAGTGTGATATACTGTTGGAAATATTTTTCTAAGTTGCTTCTGATGGACATACTTAGGATATGATTTTCACTGAAACTCATGTGGAAAACATCTCTGAAAACCAGACATAGTGAGAGCCCATTTTGATCCCTAGTGACAGGCTACGAAGACTGGAACTAACAATTAGAATTGATAATTTGTTTTTTATTCTAAGTGCATTGAGATTATGGAAGTCTGCGAACATGTCCACTAACATTCTCTTTTCCAAAACCATGAACATTATCTGTGATTAATAAGTGTTAATACTGAGATGTATACCACTTGCCTCTACTCGTTCATAAATATTATTTTAAATTTCATTCTTTTGTGCAAAAGGTTATCTATAACGATGTGAATTGTGTGGTTGACTTCCTTGGCCTTTTTTTGAAACATACCCAACCAACTAGCGAATTTTTCCCTAGAATAAAAGGGCACATATCCCCATAAACCAACTTGGCTTGGCTTATACCTTCATCTTGAAAATAAAGGAAGGACGTGACTGGGAAGATGAATAAGACCCGTTAAAAACACTTGATCCAATAGTTAAACCATGAAAGGAAAAGGAAAAACCCAGAGCAAATTTGGTTGTGGTGTGTCATTGGCTTAATAAGTTATGAATAATCCCTTGACCAAACGTTACCCTATCTAATATCATGTCACTCTAGCAAACTCTAGATGTGGTTAAAATTTAGGCTCTCTAGAATTTTGGTGCCATGTATCTAATAAGGAACATGTAATGGGGATATGAGCATGATGAAGCAAAGGTATATTGCCACCAACCATTTAATGGAGTATTAAGGAAGCATCCAGTAGAAAAGTACTTACTAGGCTTGAGAAAAGGATACAACAAGGAGATCATTGAAGTAGGTTGATTCTCACAATGACTTATTTGAATTATATTCTTGCAATGATTGTTTTTGTCAATAAAAACCTTGGTGAGTGACATTTCAAAAAGTTTTTGTTGTCTTCAATGCTTACAACTAGCTAAACACTTGCCCTAGATAATCAATAATGTATAACATAAATAAAAAACTATACTAATAAAAAATACATTAATAAAAAATAAATATTAAATTTGAGTAAATTTTAATTAATAATTAATTCACTAGATGTACGATAATAAAACATATAATTTCAGCATTTCTTATCTTTTTAAATAAAATATTTCATTAAATTAAAAAGTAAGTATTTCATTAAAGTCAAACAAACGTAAAAACCGACAACTTTTGATACGCACATGATATAGCAAAAAAAAACGTATGTAAAAAGTTTTGATTATGAATGATAGTAAAAAGAAAAAATATATTTTTTAAAATATAATCTAAACTATTTCAAAATTTTTTTGTTATACTTTGTAATCAAAAATTTTAATCTTTTGACCATTCTATATTAATCAAAATAAAAAAAATATAATTGAAAAAGAAAATCAAAAAATCAAATTAATTTCTTTCCACTAAAATTTAGAAAAGAAATAAAACAAAAATACATTAGACTAATAGCCACCGTTGGTAACAATATGGTTTAAAAACTACGTTTACTCTCCCAGTCCACTTCTATCTTAATGTACAAAATTATAAAAAGTTAATATATTTTAACAATGTAGAACTTCCCAATACTAAATCACATTATGGGTAAGGCATCCACTTGTATCGAACTCTAAAATTTTATTATAAATAATATATTAAATGTAAAATCTTGTTATCTTATGTCTTGGGTACGG